>BQNB010038594.1:0-48641 GCA_026074375.1 Tanacetum coccineum | reverse complement strand
AATTACAATTAAAGAAGAATACTATGCTGCAAAACTGATAAATCATTCAAAACCATTTATCTTTATTTTACTATGAAATGAACAAACGCTGGATCATGCCTATATAGAAATAAAACACACTTCAAACTAACATTCAAATAGCTCTAAACTTGCTGCATTTCCTTATCTTGAACTACATACAACTATCGATTTAAACATCATTCATACTGTAATATGATTGGCAAACACATAACACAAACATAGAGATTTATTAAATTTAATATGATACAAAGTACCAACTGAGATCAAGCGTACACTACACAATCAAGCCTAAAAACTTAAACACAGACACATGATTACACAACTACATACAGAACGAAACTAGAACCGCGCGGCCAAAAACATACTTATTCAACTCAGATTAAACATAAAACATATAGGCCACTACACAAACATCCTCAATACGAAATGAGACCATTAAGCTTCTGAATGAAAAGATCTTTCTAACGAGCATTCAACTCCATTTCCCTCTCTAAGAGATGTAATTTTGCCACCGTCTCCCTATCCTTCCTTTGTATCTCATTGAGAAACTCTGCCATTTTTGCAAGCACAGGCCGCGTCCCCAAACTATCAAGTTCCTCAAGAAACTGAGACCACTTTACAACCACATTGTTAACTTCCCCACTCACCTCATTTATTTCTCTGACAAACCTGTAGTCTTTAGTCATTGACCTACGACAGTAAAGAATAAACATGGGCTCCCAATGGGCAGAATTATAAGCCGCCCGTAGCTCACCACACATCGATAACCATGCCATTCTTAACCTTCTTATGAGTGTCAGTTCAGAACCAAGAGTGCACAAACAAAGAAGCAAAAAAATACTTTAAATAGATAAAGCCAGTCAAACAATCAACAAAATCATAATTTTAGGAAAGAACCACAAAACAAACTCACATGCCGACCTGTATAGGATGACATGAGATTCCTAATGTTTTTACTTTCCAAAAATAGATCACAAGGGTGCCATGACACTCCATTATTAGCATTTTACATATTCTCTTTAGATATATACTAACCACACATTCAACACAGTGGTTTTAACTTTAACACAAGCTACCTATTATATATTATTATGCATGACCTGACTTTAAATTTAGCCAAACTGTCTTCTTATATGCACACTTGACTAATAAAAATCAAAGAGGATCATTTAGAGATAAAGACTTAACAAAATCTGATCATATTTTATGTATACTTTCTTGCTCAAAACTTAACACCAAATTGAATCTTACTTGCAGAAAACTAGAAATGGCCTGCAAAATAGTGGTGTTGACTAAAACACCAACATCATTCAGATGTTGCCTCTTATTTGACTACTAAATACAGAGTATCAGGTATAATTTGACACAATGCAAAACACAACCTTAATATCCAAAATTATATTACATGGCTATACAATGCTTGACACTATTGCTAAGTACAGCAACTCAGGGTCTGTTAGTAGCCTATACCTTCTTCATAAACCTGTAATTTAGCGAGCTGTGAAACTCACATTCAAAAATAACTAAAGCTGCAAAAATCATCTACTAGGAAAACCATTCCAAATGGAACTTTAAACACCCTATCTTTGCACACAGTAAACCAAACAAAGTTTTCAAACATGCAAAACACAAATCCAAACACTACTTAATTTGCACATATCAAATACTAGAAAGCAATACAAATGAAACATCATTTCACCCTACCTAATTCTAAGCTTCATACTTTTTAGAAACAAAACCATAATAGACTAACTATGTACACACAAAAGATCACCTAAACTATATCATTGAATTTGTAGCCACTACTAAATGTGATATAACTGAATACGTACAACTAAAGGTTGTGCTCACAACCCTGAAACACCAATCTCACGTAATAACCAGTAATATCGCAACCCAAAATACAACAAGTTCGTACACAGTGAAGATAGTTTAAACTATATCATAATGTACTACCCATATGACATCAAAAGTAAGAGATATGTTATTTGGTTTAAACTCAAGACCAACCCCAATGAATCAACAAATTGAGAAATATGTGGTTTGGATGTTATGTGGTGGCGCAAGTAACCAATGACTATGCCTGGGTACAGCTACGCAAGCACTGGGTTGAAACCAAAATGCAGAACACCATATATTCTAAGCAGCAGGATACAAGTTATAAAGATGCAAATCTAACCCAAAAAAATCAATAATCAAACATATCTATTTGCACCTTAAACAAATATTTACAAATCAACCAAATAGTCAATACTTATGATGGTGTTTATGCACTTTATTTAGATCATATAAGCAAACAACAAGAATAAACAATTACATGGTGTTTGGCATTGTCTATGAAAGTGATTTTCCAACCACTAAATAACCACATGAACTACCAACCAAGAATCAAAAACCACACATCAGTAGTTAGACAGAACACTTGATTAACATATCATAAACCAAAATAGAATAATCATAACAGATTGATGACATCAAATAACGTCTATTTTATAACATTATTTATCCCATGTAATTAACCCATTTTATATAATTGTTGCAAAGAATTATTACTTAATCGTTCATATTTGAGAATTGCAGTAATTATGGAGTACTTGGTGAAGATTAACTAAAAGGCACGCATTCTGGAGCTTAAACGAAGATATTTTGAAGATTATTGTTCTGACAACCAATATGTCGTATCCATCAAGGAAGATACGATGTATTTATGCCTGCACTCACCAAAGAACACAAAGGAAACAAGACTAATACGTCGTATCCAGAAGAAGGTAATACGTCGTATTCAAGCTATATATGAATAAAATATTTTGGAAAATATCAACGTGGTCCCTACTCCAAGAAACCCCCAATACGCCATATCCAAGACTTTGGATACGCCGTATCGAAACCGAATTCATACCTTATAAATAGAAAACTCAAAAACGAGTTTTAAGGGTGCTAAATCATATTCTCGATACGTAAACCACAAAATTCGATTTTCAGAGGAGAAAAAGAGAGCAGAAGAGGTCGAGCAACGCTATTCATTCCATAGGAGACGACGTGTAATTTCTTATACTCTTGTAATCGTTCAGTTTTTGGTATCATTCGTTAACTCGGTTAGTTTACCTTGGCTAAATCATTACTCTTGTATTAATTATGACGTTTGAAGGCTAATACCTTCGGGTATTAGCCATTGTTATGAAGATCTTAATGTTTGGTTTGTTTATTTCGATTTCTTAATTTATCGTTGATTATTGATTATGTTTATCACATGATACTTGTTTACGTGCTTAAGTATGCGACCTATCATTCAACCGGGTCTAGTCCTGCATATTCAATGCGCTGCAACTTTGGTGTTGTTTGGGCGTAGGCTAAGAGTCTGGGATAGCTCTCCATGTAGTAATAGTATAGGTGGAACAAATAAGATTACTAATAACGTCCTGCTTGCCTCGATTGAACTGGTTGTACCGTTGTAGGTGGTGGCTTAGTACTAACTAATAACGTTCTGATCATTGGTATAGTTTGGATTGTGGACTACCACCTAATACAAATTATCGTTAAACAGTAAGTGGGTAAAGTCTCGATGAGATAGGGTTAGTACGACATACACCATGTCGTCCTCTAGATGAATTATAATCAATATATTAGGATACTTTATGCGGATGCGTTTAATTGTGACAGAATTCTACGTGTCTAGGTCTTAGGAAGAAGTAACGCCTAAGTCTTAAGAATGATATGCCGCTTCGAGACAAGTAATCATTGCACTAATAAACAAACCAACGTTCTGATTGGATTAATAATGGCTAATACAGTTTACTTATATTTGGCTAGACTACTCTTTTATCTTCTGTTAATTTGCTTGCGTGTGTTTTAGTGTCTTGAATTGGTTTTAGTCACAACCAAACCCGTGCCAGTCTCTCAGACTGAAAACCCCCCTTATCCATTAGATTTAGGATTAACATAGGTTTAGCATAGATTAGACTAACTTAGATTAGCAAAACCAAAGTATTAATAAATTGAAAGATTTAACTTCGCTCCAAGTGTTCGACACCCTACTTACCACGAAACTCCCACCGACCGGGTACACTACCCGTTAAAGTGTTGTTTTTGGTTAAGTCGGCAAAATATAAATTTGAAACTTGAATCATAATTTAATACCATACAATGACACCATCAAGTTTTTGGCGCCGCTGCCAGGGAGTGAAGTTGTTTAATTCTTATTTATTAGTGTTTTAGTTTAGTTTAGTTTAGATTAATTTGCATATTTGTGTGTTTGTTTTGTGTGTTTGATTTCTGCATTGTATATTTGTGCATATTATGTGTGTTTTCTGCATTGTTACTGTCTCTTGTAACTTTCTGAGTCGAATACTCAATACGGCGTATTCAATTATTGGATACGGCGTATAAATTTTTTCTAAACCAATACAGCGTATTCGACTCTATCATCAATACGGCATATTCAGTTTATTGAATATGGCATATTAAGCTATTTGATGGTTTTCTTTCCTAGCAAATTTATTACAGGTAAAAATGGACGACCCCAACATAACTATGGAAGAATACATCAGGCTTGAGGAAGAAAAAGCTCATAGGCGTGGTAAAGTGTTTAACTGTGAAACTGCTAAGTATGGTAAGATCTGGTATGATGAAGACGTTCACGGCCTCAGATCTGTTAAAACCGAATTCTCAGCTATAGTCTTTGATGACGCGTTTACGCCTGAAGTAACGCACTCTTGTGAACCCACAATAAGTTCTCTTAACAACAATGAAATTGACTTTAGAATTTCGTTTAACGAATCCGACGATGAAGATTACACGGTAATCTTTGACAAAAACTCGTTTTCTTATAAAATAATCTCCGCCAATGATTTGAAAACGGATTCGGAAAATGATAATAATAAAGTCAATATGCCTTCGTTTCCGTCACCCGAGCCTACAGTCAGTTGTATTGAGGATTTAGACTTCTTTAAAGATTTTGAGAATGAATTTCCAGCCATTTTTTACAATGATGCTCTAACGTCTAAATCATATTTCTCAACAGAACCAACTTTATGCCCTCAACATATCGATAAATTTGATTTGAAGATGAAACATCATTGTCCGAATATGATTAAGAGGAACAAAACATTTTGTACTTTAATGATTGGTATGTGTGTAATTACACATACCTTTTATTTAATAAAACGACCCTAAACGACCAAAAACGCACATAAAATGCCATATATATGCTTGTTTTTGTGTTTGTACTGTGCAGGTACCGGATATTCACTAAAGGAAAAAAACAAAGCCAAACCGAACAAAACCGAGCACGAATTTGAAAAGAGCATGAAAAACCGAGGCCAAAGGTACAAAAGGATTGAAAACGGAGCTAAAATGGACATTTCCGGATCGACTCGACAACGTTTGTGCATTTAATGAAGTCAAAACGAAGTCAAAGTCAACCCCGGGATACGGCATTGGAACGACCATCGAAAACCAAACCCAAAAAACCAAAATGTTAAAAGCTTATATGTAGAAAATAATTCGGACTACAATAAGCCCTCCCATTAAGCCGCGGCTCAAATAGACTTATTGGGCCGTGAGTCCATAAACTCCAAAATACGTATATTAAGCTTGAAAATAAGCTAATAAGCTACGTATCGCATTTGGTTACTACCATAAGCCTCAAAAATAGTCCACAACATACGCCATAATACAAAAATAATCAAAATCACTTTCCTAGTGATTTTGGAAATCTACACGTGGCATACAAGCCTAAATAAGCCAAGAAATAGCTTAAAAATAAGCCTGAATAAGCCATACAAGCTACTATCAAAAATAAGCATTCTAGCATCATATATTATTCAACCATCACGACCACAACATCAAAACTACAAAACCTTGTCTTTTTTCTTTATACCATAACCATACACTGAACCAACACCCCTTTCTTTCGTTTCATTGTCCAAAATCGATTTTCACAACTATCAAACTTGTACAACGAACCTCTATGCATCATAAAGAAACCCCAAAAGGACAAACAAATTATAAATTGAAAACTTAAAAAAAAAATTTCAAATTTTATATTAAACAACACCGGACAAACCCAATACGGTTTAAATGAACCCCCAAATACTCGTATCAACCCGGAATATCACGTTCTCGATCAAAGTTGGATTTTTTATGGTGGTTTGTTGTTGGTGAGGTCGGACGAACACACACACACATACACACACACTCTCTCTTAGGTGTGTGTTTTTTTTGAAAATGAAATGATAAGGATTATGGGAAGAAAATGGTATCTTATGTACATCTTTAGACAAGTTAGCTAAAATTAAGCCATCTTGTCTCCCCTCGCATACTTCTAACCGGTCAAGGCATCCTATGGGTATCGGGTCTTTCTTTTCGTGTCGGGATCACTAAAATACTCGTATAACTCAACCGTAAAATTTACCCCAAACTTAATTAGCATTTTTATTCACTTTAAAAATACTTTTCGATGTTGGATCAGCCAAACACTCTTAAACTCTCTTTCCAAAATTTACAATAGTTATCTTTCTTTTCGTGGCAATCCTACTACACTTCAACTTCTTAAACTCTCTTTCCAAAATTTCCACAGGCTCTTCCACAAAATTCAACTTAGCATCAACTCGAATCTCATCACAAAAGGCACTTTCAGTGTTGGAATCTGCAAACATTCTTCCCTAAGGTTCGACACGTAGAACGTGTCATGAACACCATTCAATTCCTCAGGCAAATCTAACCGATAGGCCACAGGGCCTACTTTCTCAATAATCTCAAACAGTCCAATAAACCTAGGTGCTAACTTCCCTTTCTTCCCAAGCGTACACACACTTTCCAAGGGGACACCTTGGCAAAGACAGAGTCCCTCCTACACTAAACACTAGAGGCTTTCCCACCTGTTATCATGCAAAAACTTTTCTAGCGAATCCACACGCAGCTTAAGTCTATGATCCTATCTAATTCTGTGAGAATCGTTTGCTCAGTAGTCTCTTTGCAATAACTCGGTCCTAATCAACTGACCTCTCCCTCTCACCACATAATTGGAGAACGACACTTTCTACCATACAATGCCTCAAACAGAGCACATCTCACACTAGAATGATAACTATTTTATAAGAAAACTCAACCAACGGAAGATGAACATCCCAACTTCCCTAAGATCAGACGCACGCTCTAAGCATATCTTCCAAAGTCTGAATAGTATGCTCACTCTGACCATCGGTCTGAGGGTGATAAGCCGTACTCATATCTAAACGAGTCCCTAATGCCTCTTGCATTGACTGTCAAAACCATGAGTGAAATGCTATCACAAATCAGATATAAATCAAGAACGGCACACCATGTCCACAGCCAACTATCCGTCATTCAAATACAATCAGCCAACCTTTCCATCTTATAAACCTTAAGCATAGGTAGAAAATGAGCAACTTAGTCAATCGGATCCATAAATGACCCAGATTGTGTCCCATGCCCACTACAAGTCCTTAAGGCAACTTAGTCACAAAATCCTTCAGATATCCCTTCCCATCCATTGGGAATCTTATGCTGGAGCCAAGGCCAGATGGCCTTTGATGGCTACTTAACCATCAAACAAGTCAAACACTTACTAACATACTCAGCTATATCCTTTTTCATTCCAGGCCACCAATACCTATCTCTTAAATCATAATACATCTTATCAGCACCTGGGTGTACAGAGTACTTCGACTTATAGGATTCATCCATTATCAGGGTTCTCACCTCACCCTTTAAATGTACCCATATTCGATCCAGGTAGTACAAAGTTCCATCACTTCTCTGTTCTATCATCTTATCTAAACCTTTCTGCAATCCTACAAACTCATCTACAGCCTCTTTTTGAGTCGCCAGTATTGTATCCTTGATACTCGACTGAAGGATCATATTCATAGCTCTAACTCTCTTAGGCTTTACTCTTTCCTTCCTACTTAGGGCATCAGCCACCACATTTGCTTACCAAGATGGCAGTGAATTTCACAGTCATAATTACTAAACAACTCTATCTAACGACGCTGTCGCATATTAAATTCTTTCTGACTAAAGATATGCTGAAGACTCTTATGGTCTGTATAGATGACACTTTTTGTCCCATACAGATAATGTCCTCTTGATATTAAAGTTGCAAACTCTCACGACTGCACCCAACTCAAATCAAGTGTAGTATAAATCCTCCTCATGAATTTTCAACTGCCTAGAACGCATAGTCTATTCCTTTACCTCTTTTGCATTAAACACAACAGCCTAGTCCCTATCACGGACGCACACAATATACCCCAATATCTTCCGGTCCATCGGGGAGAGCTAGAGACATAGCGCATTTTCATGACTTATCCTTATAGGTCTGAAATGGCCAATTCCCTGTTACCCTCACACCTACTCGAAAGTCTTACTTTTTCTGATTAAGAATAGTAAGAGACCTTAACTAATCTAGAAAAGTCCTTAATGAACCTCGGTAATACCTAGCCAATCCTATGAAATGAATGAAACACAATCGGAAAGTTCTAGGGGCTTTCTAATTCTTAACAGCTTCAATCTTACTAGGGTCTACATGAAATCCCATTACCATTTATCACAGCCCAAGAAACTACACTTCTCTTGTAGCCTTTAATCACACTTAAAAAGTTAGCATACAGTTCTCCTTTTTAGCAGTTCCAAGACTAACCTTAAGTTTCTACATCTCCTCTTGATTCTTAGCGAGATAAGATTATCGAAGTCTATAAACACTATCACAAACTATCAAGATACGGCCTATAAACCCATTCATCAAATCATAAACATTCTAAGTGCATTAGTCAGACCAAAGGGGCATTACAGTAAACCTCAAATGTCCATAACGAGATTTAACTAAGTCCTTTTGTAATGTCATCCTCATGCACTCTCAGCTGATGGTATCCAGACCTAAGATCTATCTTCGAGAAAAACTGCAACCCTTGCAGTTGGTCAAATAGATCATCAATTCTAGGAAGTGGATAACGATTCTTAACAATCAACTTGTTCAATTCTCTATAATCAATGCACATCTTAAAAGAACCATCCTTTTTCTTAACGAACAATACCGGCGCTCCTTAAGGCAATGAACTTGGTTGAATGAAACCTTTGTCTTGGATTTCCTTGAGTTGTCCTGACAACTCCTCCAATTTAGAAGGTGCTAAACGATAAAGAGACTTTGCTACCGGCGTTGCTCCAGGGATTAACTCAATTTAAAACTTAATTTCCCGAGTAGGCGGTAATCCAAATAGGTCATCCAGGTATACCTTAGGAAAATCTCTAACCACAACAATCTCTTCGTGTTTCCTTTCATTAGCCTTAGCACTCATCAAGAGTATCGCTTTATCTTCCGGTCTCTCTCCTAATACTCTAAGCACCTTGCCACCCGATAGTGGTATCCTCACTACCTTCTCATGGCAAATTATTTTAGCTTTATAATTAGACAACCAGTCCATACCTATAATCACATCAAAACTCCCATGTCCGAAAGGTATCAAGTCGATATCAAAGACATGACCCTTTGATTTCTAGTTTGCAACCCTTAATAACCTTACCAATCTCTACTAGCTGCCCGCTAGCTATCTTAATCTCATATCTAAAACCTAAGTCGTTGGGCTCTAAGCCTAACAAGAGTAAGAAATTAGTGGAAACAAAACTATATCAGGCACCAGATTAAATAAGTAGGGGCATAACTGATTGTTTAAAGTAAACTACCCGTCACAAAACTACAATGCGTTTTCGAATCTTGGCGAGCTTCCTCTGCTCCCAACATGAATGCCCTACCCCTAGCCTGGTTCCCTTGGTTTCCACGACCCTGACCCCCATTATTAGCAGCAAGTATAAGTGAGTTGTGATACGCTTATAATACATTGGCCACCGTACTTATTTTCGCATCCTTTCCCATTCATATTCAATATTAAGCCCACCCATTTCAATGACAGACTTAAACAAGGTAAACACCGTAAACACACAAAGGCACACAAAAAGCGAACACCAAGCACAATAGAACCTATAACGCAACTTAATACGATGGTATCTTAGGTTATAGTCTTGGCCAACCACCTATATCTCCATAACCTTGGCTCTGATTACCATCTATCACACCCCGACAATGGCGGACACTCGAGAATGCAACATAAAGAACAATCAATAACTCAAGATAACAAAAAATAGAGAAAACTCATAGCATAAAGCTCCAATAAGACTATGAAGACCATCAACCTTTAACAAACCAAAGTGATGTCCCCCAAATTCTAATAAAATCCACAATCTCTTAAAACTCTTATTCAACTGCCACACAAGGGCGCCATAACATCGCAAAACATCAAAATACCAGATTCAAACAACAAGCAAGCAACACTTCAAATGAAAATCCATACGGGATACTTCTAAGTTTGCTATCACAATCACCAAACTACTCTTCTTTCACTTCACCTGAAAATGATACTCGAAAACGTCAACAATACTGGTTTTAGTTAGCTCGTAGGTTTGACCTTAAAAAACCCAAAAGTTGTGCTAATATTTCAACAATGGACAATAGTGCTATATGACAGTGAATATATGCTAACAATCCAAGACATAGCATCCCCGCTAGTCATATCTCAACATCTAATAATAAACCCGAAGTCGCAACTCCCAAATCACTAATGCACCTAAAGGGCCTACCAGCTGGAGCACTATATTAGGGCAAACCACACAGAACCTTGCATGCCAAACACATCACATTCAGACCACACTAAACAGTAACCTTGCATTGTTGCCAAACACAGCACAGATGCAAGTACCATACACAGAACCGTGCATAGCCAAAACACAATACCTTGCAATTAAATTAACACATAATATTCTCCTACGCATCATAAGCAACATATCTTGTCCCAACAACAAAACCAACATTTCCCATAGAACAAATTTTCCCCCAACAGATTTTTTTTTAATTCAAAACATTTCAAACCAATTGAGGATCATTTTTCCCCCCAATGACAAACCAGTAAAGAAGTGGGCTTGCGAGAACACACCTCAAGCAAGTCTTTTAGCAACTAGGCCAATCTCAATCACACAAGCAAATGCAACGACGGTCGCTGGGAAAAAGAAAAGCAAAAAAACGTAAGTCTTTGAAATAAAAACACTGACCCAGTCCATTATATTATTCCAAAAATAATACAAACCAATTTCCATAAACAAACCTCACGTTTTGATGCATGAGTGTTTTAAGACGCGTTGTACAATTACCCAAAAGCAGTATAACAGTGGTGGAATGGGTTTTTTTTTCTTTTTGACGACTTTAACTCCCACAATCATATCAATCTCCTTCCCCGCTAAATACATACGATATACTGATTTATAGAAAATAGATAAGTAATATAAATAAATATTTATAATTAATAATTATAAATATATTTCGACAAGTCCATTCGGTAAACCTTAGACACTTCAAAATAATCATTAAACGGTTGAAAATGAAACTTTTACTCATAATAAAAACATTAAAGAAGTTTTGAAAAAAATTAAATATTTGTCTTTAGTAACATATTAAATAAATAAAATAATTAAATATTATTTTATTATTTAAAACCAAAAATCATGTTTTTAAGAAAAATTTTAAGTATAAACTTTTTATGAAATTTCGACATGACCCGTACGTTTATACAACGTTCTCCAAGGTTGCAAACCTTATTTTCAAAAAAAATTCACAATTCGACACTTTTTGACAAAATTCCAAAATCTCGATCTTTAACGCTTACCAATATTTTTTCCCAAAATATCATTCAATATCACTTCGTAAATACATTTCCACTTTCAAAAGTCCGTCAAAATTCTTATAACTACTAATATCGCTCTATTGGGCTTTAAGGCCAACAAGTTCCATTAGACATTAATAAGTCAAAAAATATAATCCAAGTCTAAAACCAAGTGTCCATTTACATATATCAGTATAAAACTTGAATGTAGAAAAAAATAAACCGGACCAACAATAAGCCCCCCAATAAGCCGCTGCTCAACATAGACTTATGGGCCAGTGAGTCCATAAACTCAAAATACTTATTTAAAGCTTGAAAATAAGCTATAGAGCTACTGTATCGTAGTTAGTTACGTACATAAGCCCTCAAAAATAGGCCCACAAACATACCCATAATACAAGAAAAATCAAAATCACTTCCTAATGCATTTGAAATCTACACGTGGCAGTACAAGCCTAAATAATCCAAGAAATAGCTTAAAAATAAGCCCGATATAAGCATACAAGCTACTCATAAAAAATAAGCTTTCTACTAGCATCTATATTATTCAAACCATAACGACCACAACATCAAAATTACAAAAACCCTCTTTTTTTACCATACACGAACCAAACACCTCTTTTTCTTTCATTTCATTTCCAAAAATTGATTTTCACAACGATCAACTTGTACAACTAACATTTATATGCACAAAATACACCCCAAAAGACAAACAATATTTTTAAATTTGAAAACTTACAAGAAAATCTTCAAATGTGTATATTGCGACACGAACTGGACAACCCAAACGTTGTTTAAATAAACACCCAAATACTCGTATCAACCCGGAATATCATGTTCTCGATCAAAGTTGGAATTTTTATAGTGGTTTGTTGTTGGTGAGGTCGGACGAACACATACACACACACACACACTCTCTTAGGTGTGTTTTTTTTGAAAATTGAAATGATAAGGATAATTGAAGCAAAAGGTATCTTTGTACATCCTTAGACAATTAGCAAAAAAATTAGCCATCTTGTTCCGCCTCCTTACTTGTAACCGTCAAAGCCATCCCTATGGGAGTCGGGTCCTTTCTATTCGTGTCAGAATCACTTAAATACTCGTAAAACATCAACCGTAAAATTTACCCCAAATTTATAGCATTTTTATTATTCACTTTTAAAAATACTTTTTCCCATTAACCTCGAGTATTTACACTACAATTTTTTCACTTTTACAACCATTCAAAACATCCATTGGCACATTATACAGACATGTCCGGACTCAGTTTCGGCATTTCATTAAAATTCACGGTAGGAACCACCTTGTATACGAATAACCCAATAATACCTTCCAAAAGGTGGATATTAACACAATCAACCTTAAATCATCACATATCTCAAAAATCACCACCGTCAACCATGATAGAAAATCTGAAAAAACTGATAACAAAGTCCCAAATAGTCAAAGGACTATTAATTAAATTTACAGAACACAAAAAGGGCCAAAGGTTACAAACACTACTTACCATGAAACTCCCACCGACCGGGTACACTGCCCGTTAAAGTGTTATTTTTGGTTAAGTCGGCAAAATATAAATTTAAAACTTGAATCATAATTTATAACCACACAACGACACATCAACAAGCATCGCTTGTCTATTTTTGTCGTTATGGCCATGTAGCATTCCTCATCTGCCTGTTTGTTTATTACTATTGGTGAAAGTTAGAAGATCCCTACCCTATATCATTCTTCATCCTAACCCTTGGTTAAACTCGAATGAGGATGTGATCGAACACACATGTTTATTCCGTCGTTACGGCTATGTATGTGTGCTTTAGCTGCCTTGTTAGTGTGGTACTTTTGGTGAAAGATTGTAGAATGATCAACCCTAAGCCTTATAATAAAAACCCATTTTACTTTTATAAACTTGTTACTCCTTAGCTCTAGTGGTGGAGATGTGTATCATTGCCAAGCCTATGATAGAATACTCGTCACGACCGAGAAATTAAGCGAATTAGTTACATGTTACCACATAGATTAATTAAGTGATTTGAGTGTTTCATCTTCTTATTTCGTGAGGTGTTTGATGTGTACTAGTAAATGACAAATAAATGCCTAACGAAAAATACTTCAAGTAAACATTTTTTTATACACTTCAAACGGCTACTTGAGGACAATAGGATTCATTAGGGGGTGGCGGGTAATGATGACATCAAATATCGTCTCTTTTATAGCATCATTTATCCCATGTAATTAACCCATTTCGTATAATTATTGCAAAGAATTGTTACTTAATCGTTTGTATTGTAGATATTGCAGTAATTATGGAGTACATTGGTAAAAGTTTTTTAACTAAATGGCGCACGCATACTGAGCATAAACAAAAAATAAAACACCCTGTGTTTTCATGTCGTTGACGACGTCAATAAATGTGCTATTTAATTTTATTATGTACGTGTTTGCTTAATAATTGTAAGACGATAAGTTACATCGCTTAACGCCAAAAATTAGCGTTCATTTAAAACGGCCATCCAAACAATAAATGTTTTACATTAAGCATTGGTTATATAATTATTTAAGGATAATTATTAACATTTGTTTCATTTTTTATTTTTATCGGATACGTAAAGGTATACGTTTCGCGATAAATTGCGTTTAAGGCACTCCCGGAACCACAAAAAACCTTTTCTACGCTTTCAACAAATACCCACTTTTATACCCAATACCATAAAAAATTTCATAAATATATCATATATATCTTTGTTTTGCCGAATTACTTGCATCATGTACAAAGATATACATGAAAATGGACATAATACTTGCAACTTGTCCAAGTACATACCATACATCTTCTTGTCCAACAACCCATTCCTACCTTACCTTGACCAAGAGCTATACCCTTGACCCATGAACTAAGACATTGCCATCCCTATGGACACCCTTTATGTCTCCTTGACCCAAGGTATGACATCATATATACATACACATAACTAGCAAACTAACACATACATCACCAAACACTTAGAAAAATTAAAAAACCAAACAACTTCTCTTTGCCCTATCTTTTGGTCCACGGCATCACAAAAAACACCTCCCAACCAAATCCATACAAAAATTTCTACAAACCCTTTACACCTCTATATACACAGTCTTCTAAGATGTACTAGAGCATTTGCAAGCATTGTTAACCATTTCCAAGTTAAAATCAAGAAAAGGAAGCTAAGGTTAGTGAAGGAATAGTAAGGGTTATTATAAGAGCAACAGTTATGTTTTTGTGTCAAACAAGGGTTTAGTACTTGTTCATCATCACCATCATTCTTTTTAAGGTCCATTTAAACTCTTTATGTTGCTATCATTTCATTATTAATGCCATATAATATTTCTATTTAGCCTTAAATCAACCATTTAGGATTTTAATCATGAAAATAAAGTTTTCACATGAAATGACCCACATGAATTACTTATATACATGTTAAAGTTATTACTTACATATGTTAAAAAGGATTAGAAAATGTTTGTATCAATTGTTTTGGTTGTAAACATGATTATGGATTAATTAGGGTTTTCATAACTTCATAATATGTTTCAACTTAAAGAAATACATAAGACATGTTAATATTGATTATGGACTTTTAATCATGTTAATATAACACTAAAATAAAGTCCTATGGAAAGAAATATACTTGTACACACTTGGTTATGTATAAAAATGATTATTGAGAAAACTAGTAAATTAAGTTTACTTAAGTAATGTTATGGTTTTAAAATAGATTAATGGATTTGTTGACATAAGTAACTTGGACACATGAGGACTAATATGGACAATAGACATTTAATATATGTATGATTTATAATATATATGATATATGAGACTTGTGATAAAATACAAAAGTAGTAAAGTATAAAGAAAAGGTTACAAATGGAGTCAACAAGCTCAAGCAAAGTTTGCTGTCCAATTCCGAATTTTTTGCATACTAATTTATATTTTTTTTATAAGATAATACATTTCACGACGATTCCGAAAAAGTAAGAAACTTGTTAAACGGATTAATAACGAAAAAGTTACGTTAAAAACGAGTTATACGTTAATAAACGAAGTCGTAAATGAATTTTTATAAAAACATTTTTATAAAAATCTCAAACAGCAAGGGTTAGTATTTTTAATAAATAATACATATTTTTAGGATTCCAAAATGATAAGAATCGTAATTTTTCAATTAATAACGAACGAGTTATGAATTTTGCAAGTTTACGACAATTAATACTTTTATAAAAGGTTAACTATTCATGACAGAAAGTATATATTTTTTTAACCTCATAAAAAATTGAACTTTTCAAATACGAGAACGACCCTCGAAGAATCATCAAAACGGAGGCTATAACGAATAAAAATCGGGCATTTACGGGTATTTTACGACGACGAATAACATTTATATACGAAAAACCATGTCCTGGTCATGAACAGTAAAAGTTACTTGTTCATCAGATTGAGAGAAAATTAGAAAATGTACCAAATATCGATAACCCTTCTTAAAACGAAAAGATGGACAAAAGAAACCGTGAAATCGGGTTAAAAACGCGAAAGTTACGCCAGTTTTACTAAACGGTAATTAATAAAACGTTTTAACTTATTTAAACACAATTTTTCTAAAAACCAATAGTTGGTAGATTGATACATAGTATATAGAATATTATGTGGTTATCAATGTACTATATTACTAGGGAGTTTCATAATGAGGCCTCTTCGGATGGCGTTTCGACGAGTTGTTGGATTTACGATTTAAAGTGTCCTAACTCCTCGAACGTCATGTCATGACCTCTTTAATTATGAACCCGAACGATAGTACAATGTAACAACTTTAGATCAAAATCAATGTTTTATACTAAGTTACTCAGTACTTAACGACCTTAATTTAATTAGGTTGCATTTGATCAATTCGCGTGGCGCGTTAATTGTGATACACTCGACATTAATCACACAAGGTGAGTTCAAGCCCCCACATTTTTTCATGCTTTTGTTTTTACAAAGATTTATGGGGTGAAAAACATGCCAATGCCTGTTTACAATGGACACAAGTGGTTTAAGTTTCACATTATGATTACGTGTTTTGCCTAAGTACGATAAAACCCATAATCAATAGCTCATGTACAATGGAACTGTTAATTGTGAGCGCGAATGTTATATAGATCTATTTGGTTTGACCTAACCCCGTTCGGGTGATTAGCTATCACTAGACAAAACGAACGTAGACATGTCGAGTAAAAGGATGCATTGCGGGTTAGAAACATCAAACCACGGTCAAACGGCCATTAAATTTGGCCATCCCATACATGTCAAGCATCAGCTGTCATGAGCTTAAAGAGCAACGTAATTACATTAATATATAACTGCATCTGTTGCATTAAACCATACACTTGGTGGAAATCCTATGTGGCCCTACAATATTTGATTTACTAAACCTATGAATTCACCACAAATTGTGACGTTTTTAAAAGCAATGTTTTTCAGGGGATCAATAGCACAAGGTGCGATGGATAACAATTATGGTGGGATTTGATTTGGATGTCCTCATTAAAGATTTTGTCCGCATTTCATTTACGTTATCTGTTTATGGATCTGAAAATCATCTCTTGTATTTTGATAAGTGAACAAGTATAAGCCTACGGCTTATGGTAACAATGACTTTCTGTTAAATCCAATGGTATTCGTTCAAACGACTTTTTGGGTCGTTCTAATATATCCTCTTGGTAGTTGGTTGACACCATAAAAGTAACACGCCCCGACCCATATTCCGCTGCGACCCATTTTGGGGGTGTTACAGATTGGTATTAGAGCCAAGGTTATAGAGAACCAGGTCAAATGTTTTTGCTGACTAAACCGTTTTTTCAAACAACAAATTCATAACAACGGGTTTTACATGGGACATACACATGTGCATACATTCATGCATACACTACTTGTTTGCATTAGTTAGTTTTACTAGATGCTTACATGATGCATATACATGTTCATATTATAGTACGTACATTACTATAAGGGTATATTGTATATATACAAAGATGAGTTTGCATTCTTTCGCACTAACTCTACAATATTGTACATAAGGGCTAATTATATAAATATAGAGGGAAATTTCTTTAAGCACGGTAGTACGATAAGCCGTAGGTTCCTAAGCGTCACCTAAACATAAAGCTATCGAATAAGATACCTTAAACCATCAGTGCATTTAAGCCCATAAGTGCAGTTACGCGTATTACCATACAACCTTATATAAATAGTATTTATATAAGTTAAGTCTTGCTCTTTTCAATCAGTTTAAGTTATCATCATCAAACAACGGTTACCTTATACGTCTTCTATATTAAACTAGCCGTAAGAGATTACAGTGAGCTTTTGATGTGGAGCTAGAGGAACCGATGAAGGATCAACCTTTATTTGTTGATACCTCACCTACAGCCCTATCACCAGGCTACATTGTTGACTTCGATCCGGAAGAGGATAAGGAGGACCCTGAGGAGGATCCTGCTGACCATCCTGCCAACGGATGAGACAATTTCTGATACTAGTCCATCATGATGATGACAACTATGAAGAAGTTGAGAAGTAATGAGGAGACGAGGAGGAGGAGGAGCACCTAGCTCGGCCGACCCTTCTACTGTACCTATAGATGATCCAGTCCCCTCAAGCTGAGAATACAGAGGCATTTGAGACTGATGAGTCTACTTCTACATCACCCACCTCCCCACACCATATCATCTTGCCTTTTGAGTCCAAATCCCATGCAGTACAGATGTCTATTTAATACCATACTCCACGATTACCATCTGCTGAGGCATGCATTACTGAGTTTGCTGCTACACTACCTTCATCATCACCACCACCTAGAAGAATGTAGAAGATAACATAAGAGTCCTAGCATCATAATCTAGAGAGGCACCCTTGGCCCTAGACTAATAGATTATGTCAGATGTAGCATCATTTTGTCTTCCACTAAACTTGAGAATAATCAGTTGGTAGTATTAAAAAAAGCTTGTACTCTTTTTACTCATGTAAAACTATGTATTAAAGTATTACCTTACATTGTGTGGTTATGATCATATGCTACAGTACTATGGGGATTATTTATCCATGGTTGCGTTATCTTTCTATCTATGCATAACGTTGTCTCACCTTACCTACTTGTTGGGAATCACGGAGTGTCATGATTTTCCCTTGAATGAAACTTTCATATACATATTTTGCTCCCTGTTACTTGCAGGAAACCAATGACAACTGTATATCAAGGGATGATTGTGAGGAAATTAAGCGGGTATAGCCCGAGCGAGTGGTTAACGCTTATCGAGGCAATTGCCATTTAAGAGACAAAACCAACATGGCCCGTAAGTCAATAAGCCATACCGAACAACAAAATACAAGGTAGCAGAGTAATGCTAACAACAATAGAAAGTGGGAAGGTAAACCACAATGGGCAAATGTACTGTAAATTCGGGAATTGCAAGATGGTGGACCACATGACCCAGATTTGTAGAATCCTGCTGCTGCTCAGGAAATCAGGCGAACACAACGCCACTGTTATGAGTGTGGAAGTCTGAGACACTTCAAGAGTGAGTGTCCAATAGTGAAGTTCCAGAAACGTGTGGATAAAAAGATCAGAACTCTTGCTGAACGCCAGACTGAGAACAAAAGGAAGTTTAAAAACACTTCCCGAAATAGTCAGAATCAACAACAACAACAAATCAAGAGGCAAAACACCGGCAAAGCATACACTTGCTGAATCGGGTGGATAAGAAACCATATGGGGGATCTAAGCCCTGTGCTCAAAGTGCAATTACCCCACATGACGGTCCCGTTGTGCTCCAAGTTGCGGCAAGAGATGCAACAAATATGGTCACATCGCCCGTGACTGTAGGGGTACGGGAAATGCCAATGCTGTTAACAACCAAAGGGTCATTATGGCAAGTCAGAAGGCTATTTGCTATGAATATGGGAATCAAGGGCACTACAAGAGGGATTGCCAGTAGCGAAAGAACCAAAGCCCATAAAACCAAATTGGAGTACTGTAGGGGAGCACACGGAGTGGCGCATACCCAAAGAGGAGAGAAACCGATCAATGGAGCCCAACAACGTTAAGGATGTGATCCGAAGCTTAAAAGAAGAAAGTTGTTGACTAGACCTTGCCCTAGCAAATCCTAAGTGAACAATCTTTAACTTTATCTTCTTAGGAGTCTTTTACTCATGTAAACGATGTATTAAGTATTAACCTACGATGTGGGTTATGATCATGCTACTGTATGATGGGGATTTATTTACCCCATGGTTGCCGTTATCTTATTTACTCTTACAAACTACTCTCACGAATATCATGAAATTATAACGCTATTTTAACGAAAATGAGCAATGCATCGTTAGTCCTCAATTATACATGGCCTGATCAACTATGTATAATTCAAGAAGGTACCATGCCGTGCTGAGAGTAGTTACTCTAAAAACCTCTTGTTAATGAAACAATTTTCTACTTATATCATGTTTTGTGTGCGTATTCATAGAACGCGTTTACTTTTAGAAATCAAATTAGTAACCATATCAACTAAGCAGACCTTCACTCCGTCTTACTATAAAGTTGGCATCATCTTATACCAAATCCTAAGCCGAGAAGCCAAGACACATTACTAGTCGCCCTATGACAATTTCGCTATCGAATTTGCTCGCCATTAGAGAATTTACTAAATCACCCATTCAACATAAACTTAATGCCTGTAGAACTTGGTAGTTTTGATGCTATAATCGGTATGGATTGGTTGGCGAAGTACCAAGCGGTCATTGTGTGTGCCGAGAAGATTGTTCGCATCCCCTGGAGAAATAAAACCTTAATCATACACGGTGATGGAAGTAACCAGGGAAATGTGACACGATTAAATATCATTTCGTGCACTAAAACGCAGAAGTACATAGAAAAAGGATTTCCTATCTTTTTGGCACATGTCACTGCAAAGGAGGTTGAAGACAAGTCGGGGTTCAAGACTTTCCTGAAGTATTTCCTGAGGACTTGCCGGGTCTTCCTCCGACTCGACAAGTGGAGTTTCAAATTGATTTGGTACCTGGTGCTGCACCTGTAGCACGGGCACCTTATCGATTGGCGCCTTCCGAAATGAAAGAATTATCGGAGCAACTGAAAGAGCTGTCCGAAAAAGGCTTTATAAGACCCAGTTCCTCACACTGGGGAGCTCCGGTCTTGTTTGTCAAGAAGAAAGACGGATCATTCCGGATGTGCATTGATTATCGGGAATTAAACAAGCTAACGGTAAAGAACCGTTATCCACTTCCAAGAATTGATGATTTATTTGATCAGCTTCAAGGGTCGAGTGTCTACTCGAAGATCGACCTAAGGTCAGGTTATCACCAACTGAGGGTTCGAGAAGAAGACATTCTGAAGACTGCCTTCAGAACTCGTTATGGCCATTATGAATTTCAAGTTATGTCGTTTGGTTTGACAAACGCACCTGCCATATTCATGGACCTTATGAATCGGGTGTGCAAACCATATCTGGATAAATTTGTGATTGTCTTTATTGACGATATTCTGATATATTCGAAGAACAAGCAAGAACACGAAGAGCACCTTAAGCTAATCTTAGAGTTGCTTAAGAAAGAGGAGTTGCTACTGTCCACATTTTCCAAATGTGAATTTTTGGATTCCCCAAAGTACAGTCCTCGGTCATAAGTATCGATATGAAGGGATTCATGTGGATCCAGCCAAGATGAATCCATTAAAGATTGGACATCTCTAAGATCAACCAACGGAGATTTCGTCAATTTTTAGGTCTTCTGGGTATTATCGAAGATTCAATAAAGGGTTTTCAAAGAGCGCCAAACCAATGACTAAGCTTAACTCAAAAGAGGTCAAGTTTGGAGTAGGGCATAACAAAGAAGCAGCTTTTTAACTGTTGAAGCAGAAATTATGTAGTGCACCAATCCTTGGCCTTACGAGGAAAGCAAAGATTTCATCGCATACGCGACGCTTCAAAGAACGGGTATGGTAGCTATGTATGCAAAGAGAAAAGCGATTTCTTATGCCTCAACGCCAGTTGAAAATTCATAGAAGACTATACAAAGCTTGATTTGGAAACTTGGAGCATAGTGGTTTCGCTCTCAAGATTTGGAGGCACTATCTGTACGGATCCAAGTGTACAGTGTTCACATAATCATAAAAGCTTCAACACAGTCTTTATCAGTGCAAGGAACAAACATGATACAACGCCCGATGGTAGAGTTGCTTAATGATTAGATTGCGATATGCGTTATCACCGCGGGGAAAAGCCAATGTCGGTTAGCATGATGCTTTGAGCATGGGAAAGAACGAGAACCACACCGCATTAAGAGTTCGAGTCCTTAGTTATGACCTATTAGTTTGGACTCCCAAACAAATCTTAATGACTCAGACTGAAGCCACAGTAAACCAGAGAACAGCAAGAATGAAGATGTTGGGAGAGATTGTGGTTGAAACGCTAAAAATCCAGAGGCAATTAGACGGAAAGTTGGAACCCCGTGCGGAATGGAACCCTATGCTCAATGCAGGAGTTGGCTTACCTTGTTACGGCGAGTGTGGACAGTGATCATGCACACAGTTCCCACAAATCAAAATACTCTATACACCCGTTTTCTGACAAGATGTACCAAGAATATGAAAAAGCAATATTGTGGCCCAAATTATAAAAGCCGACATAACCACCATGTTAGCAAGTGTTTTAGACCTGTGCTAAGGTCAGGTTGAACATCAAAGAACCATCAGGATTATGATACAACCCAAGATACCTGAATGGAAGTGGTCAACAGCACTAATGATTTTGTTACGAAGCGTCCTAGACGTGACGCAAGGCTTAAACGACACCATTTGGGTGATGTTGACTGACTCACTACGTCCCATGCGATCTTTACACCAATGAGAGAGGACCCTGCATCCTTTAGATAAAACTTTCAAGAATGTACCTAAAGGAGGTGGTCACGAGACATGAATACCCCGTCTCAATCAATGTGATCTTGACCCAGATTCGCATACTTTTCAGGAGGTCACTTCAGAACGCTTTGGTACTAATTTGATATGATACCTGCCTACATCCTCAAACAACGGGCAAAGCGAGAGGACCATTCAAACTCTCGAGGATATGCTACATGCTTGTGCGATCGACGTGGAAAGGTTGGTTAAACCATTTGCCAATAGTTGAGTTTTCATACCAACAATACTATCAACGCTAGCCATCAAGGCCGCACCATTCGACGCACTTTATATCAAAAGTTCGTTCACGTCTGTTTTGTTGGACTGAAGTTGGAGAAGCTCAAATCCCGGTCCAGAACATAATTCAAGAACCACTAAGAAATACATCCAAATCAAGCAAAAGGATGCAAGCCCGATCGTGAGTTGACAAGAAGAGTTTTACGCCGATCTAAAGCGTAAACCGATGGAATTTCAAGTCGGGGATAAAGTTATGCTTAAAGTTTCACCTTGGAAAGGACACAGGCCAGGCCTACACTGCAGGCAATAGTGATAGGAAATCATACGCGGGCCTAAACCTCTATGTTCCAAGTGTAATAACAACCATGAAGGTCCTTGTCCACCTAGGTGCAATAACTACAAGAGTTGGCCATACTGACAGAGACTGTAGAAGCCAGCCACAAAATGCAACAACAACAACAACAATAACAACCGTCAACAACAAAACAACAACAACATATAATCAGAAAGGCGACGGTTCTATGATGCGGATACTCAAGTCATTTTAGAAGAAACTGCCCAAAACTGAGAAACAATGACCGTGGTAATCAAGCTGGGAATGACAGGGCTCTAGCAAAGGTGTATGTGGGGTACGTTCCTTCTAAACAACCGCTATGCTTATATCTTATTTGATACAGGTGCCGATCGATAGGTGTGTTGTCTACTACTGCATTAGCGTCCCCAAAATTTGACATCACCCTATCTACCCTAGATTACATTATATTGTCGAACAAGCTGACGAGAGATAATTGGGTTTAAATACCTATCCTAAGGTTGCACATTATACTTCCTAAACAACCCATTCCAACACAAACTTAAAATGCCTGTAGAACTTTGTAGTTTGATGCTATAATCGGTATGGATTGTGCAAAATACCAACAGTCATTGGATGAGCCGAGAAGATTGTTTCGCTATCCCTGAGAAATAAAAACCTAATCATACAACGGTGATGGAAGTACACCTGGGAAATGTGACATGGATTTAAACATCATTCGTGCGCTAAAACGCAGAAGTACATGGAAAAAAGGATTTCCTATCTTTTTGGCACATGTCACTGTAAAGGAGGTTGAAGACAAGTCGGAGAAGAAGCGACTTGAGGACGTATCAATAGTTTGAGACATTCCTGAAGTATTTCCTGCGGACGTGCGGTCTTCCTCCGACTCGACATTGGATTTCAAAATTGAGTTGTACCCTGGTGCTGCACCTGTAGCACGGGCACCTTATCGATTGGCGCCTTCCGAAATGAAAGAGTTATCGGAGCAACTGAAAGAGCTGTCCGACAAAGGCTTTATAAGACCCAGTTCCTCACCCTAGGGAGCTCCGGTCTTGTTTGTCAAGAAGAAAGATGGATCATTCCGAGATGTTGCAATGACTAATCGGGAATTAAACAAACTAACAATGAAGAACCGTTATCCACTTCCTAGAATTGATGATTTGTTTGATCAGCTTCAAGGGTCGAGTGTCTACTCAAAGATCGACCTAAGGTCAGGTTATCACCAACTGAGGGTTCGAGAAGAAGACATTCCCGAAAGACTTGCCTTCAGAACTCGTTATGGCCATTATGAACTTTCAGTTAGTCTTAGGTTTACAAACGCACCTTCCGTATTCATGGACCTTAAATGAATCGGGGTGGCAAACCATATCTGGATAAATTTGTGATTGTCTTTATTGACGATATTCTCTGATATAATTCGAAGAACAGCAAGAACAAACGAAGAGCACCTTAATCTAATTTAGAGTTGCTATAAGAAAGAGGATTGTATGCCAAATTATTCCAAAATTGAATTTGGGAGTCCCAAAGTACAGTTCCATCGTCATGTGATTGATAGTGAAGAATTATGTGGATCCAGCCAAGATTGAATCCATTAAAGATTGGACATCTCCTAAGTCACCAACGGAGATTCGTCAATTTTTAGGTCTTGCTGGGTATTATCAAAGATTCATTGAAGGGTTTTCAAAGATCACCAAACCAATGACTAAGCTTACTTCAAAAGAAGTCCAAGTTTGAGTAGGCGATAAACAAGAAGCAGCTTTTCAAATATGATGCAGAAATGTTAGTGCACCAATCCTTGCCTTACCCTGAGGAAGAAAAGATTTCATCGCATACTGCGACGCTTCAAAGAAGGGTTTGGGCGCTATGTTGATGCAAAGAGAAAAGGTGATTCTGATGCCTCACGCAGTTAACAATCATGAGAAAACTATACAAACGCAGGAATTTGGAACGTGGAGCAGTAGTGTTCGCACTCAAGATTTGAGGCACTATCTTACGGAATCCAAGTGGTACAGTGTTCACTAATCATAAAAAGCTTAAACACATTCTTGATCAAAGGAACTAAACATGAGACAATGCCGATGGTTAGAGTTGCTTAGTGATTATGATTGGGATATTCGTTATCCAACCCGGAAAAGCCAATGTCGTTGCTGATGCTTTGAGCAGGAAAGAACGAGAACCACCATTAAGAGTTTGAGCCTTAGTTATGACTATTATTTGGACCTTCCCAAACAAATCTTGAATGCTCAGACTGAAGCACGGAAACCAGAGAACATCAAGAAGAAGAATGTTGGAGGAATTTGGTGAAAACTCTAAAAAACTAGAGGCAATTAGGACGGAAAAGTAGAAACCCCCTGTCAGATGGAACCCTATGCTCAAATGCATGGAGTTGGCCTATACCTTGTTGACGGCCGAATTGCGGACGGATGATCATGCACGAGTTCCACCAATCAAAATACTCCTAACACCCGGTTCTTGACAGATGTACCAAGACATGAAAAAGCTATATTGGTGGCCCAATATGAAAGCCAACATCGCCACCTATGTTAGCAAGTGTTTGACCTGTGCTAAGGTCAAGGATAAACATCAAAGACCATCAGGATTGTTGATACAACCCAAGATTACCAAGAATGGAAGTGGGACAACATCACTATGGTTTTGGTACAAGATTCCTAGACGTCGCAAACCCAGGCTACGACACCATATCGGTATTCTTTACCCGACTCACTAAGTCTGCGATCTTCACACCGATGAGAAGACTGATCCTTTAGATAAACTTGCAAGAATGTACCTAAAGGAAGGTGGTGACTGAGACTTGGAATACCCGTCCTCCATCATTGGTGATCATGAGACCCAGATCGCAAATCTAATTTCCTGAGGTCACTTCAGAACGCTGGGGTACTAATTTGGATATGATACTGCACTTACCATCCACAAACAGACGGGCAAAGCGAGAGGACCATTTCAAACTCTCGAGGATATTGCCTGCTGTGCACTCGACTTTGAAAGTGGGTTAACCATTTGCCATTAGTCGAGTTTTCATACAACAATAGCTATCACGCTAGCATCAAGGCCGCACCATTCGAAGCACTTTTATGTCGTAAG
This sequence comes from Tanacetum coccineum, assembly GCA_026074375.1. NCBI lineage: Eukaryota > Viridiplantae > Streptophyta > Magnoliopsida > Asterales > Asteraceae > Tanacetum > Tanacetum coccineum. The sequence continues at coordinate 22,263 of BQNB010038594.1, read as the reverse complement.
TGAAGAGTGTCACTTGTTTGTTTGGACTGAAGTTGGGAGAACTCAAATCCTCGTCCAGAACTGATTCAAGAGACCACTGAGAAAATCATCCAAATCAAGCAAAGGATGCAAGCCGCTCGTGATCGACAGAAGAGTTACGCCGATCTAAAGCGTAAACAGAAGGAATTCCAAGTCGGGGATAAAGTTATGCTTAAAGTTTCACCTTGGAAAGGACACAGGTCAGGGCTACACTGCAGGCAATAGTGATAGGAAATCATACGCCAGGCCTAAACCTCTATGTTCCAAGTGTAATTACAACCATGATGGTCCTTGTCCACCTAGGTGCAATAACTGCAAGAGGGTTGGCCATCTGACCAGAGACTGTAGAAGCCGGCCTGCAAATGCCAACAACAACAACAACAACCGCAACAACAACAACAACCACAACAACAACAATAATCAATTAGAAGGGCGAGGGGTACCGACGGTTGCTATGAATGAGTGCGAGCTCACCGGTCATTTTAGAAGAAAACCTGCCCAAAACTAAAAACAATGATCGAGTAATCAGCAGGAATGACAGGGCTCCACAAAGGTGTATGTGGTCTGGAATGCTACGGGCAAACCAGCCAACATCGTTGCGGTACGTTCCTTCTAAACAACCGCTATGCTTATATCTTATTTGATACGGGTGCCGATCGAAGTTTTGTGTCTACTACATTTAGCTCCCAAATTGACATCACGCCATCTACCCTAGATCACTATTATGATGTCGAACTAGCTGACGGGAGAATAATTGGGTTAAATACTATCCTTAAGGGTTGCACATTAAACTTCCTAAACCACCATTCAACATAAACTTAATGCCTGTAGAACTTGTAAGTTTTTTGATGCAATAAAACGTATGGATTGGTTGGCCAAATACAAGCATCATTGTATTGCCGGAGAAGATTGTTCCGCCATCCCTGGAGAAATAAAACCTTAATCATACATGGTGATGGAAGTAACCAGGGAAATGTGACACGATTAAACATCATTTCGTGCACTAAAACGCAGAAGTACATGGAAAAAGGATTTCCTATCTTTTTGGCACATGTCACTGCAAAAGAGGTTGAAGACAAGTCGGAGAAGAAGCGACTTGAGGACGTATCAATAGTTCGAGACTTTCCTAAAGTATTTCCTGAGGACTTGTCAGGTCTTCCTCCGACTCGACCAGTGATTTCAAATTGATTGGTACCTTACTGAGCACCTGTAGCCCGGGCACCCTTATCGATTATCCACTCATCGGGTTCTAAGTTTACTCCTAAGCATATTTCATCGGGCGCTTGAGCTACAAGGCAAGTTTCATCTTTAGTATTTTCTACTTCATCTTCTCCATTGTCGCTACATGCTCCTCCAATAAATGATCTTTGATCGTTGTTCTTTGGCGGCTTTGAACATTCTCCAATGAGGTGAATTGGATCACCACATCTAAAACATTTTCTTTCACTTTTACCCATAACCATCATTTCTACTTTTGGAATGTTTTTCTATCGCCTCGTGGTTGTCTTACAAATCTTCCTCGTCTCTTGAAGAATTTCTTGAATTCCTTTACGGCCATAGCATACTCTTCGTCTTCACTATCGGAGCTTGAGCTGTCTTCATCACTTACTTCCTTTTTCACCTTTAATGCAAGATATTTGCTTTGTTCTTTCTTGCCTTTGACCGTTTTGAAATCTTTCTTTATTACTTCTTCATAAACTTTCAAATTTCCAATTAGTTCGTCAAGTGGTAAGGTTGTTAGATCCTTTGATTCTTCAATCTCCGTGACTTTCGCGCGCCATTTTGGATGTAATGCCCTAAGAAATTTCCTAACACAATTATTGCTAGAAAAACCTTCATCAAGTGCTTTTAGACTAGTAATAATAGTGTTAAATTTAGCAAATGCATTATATATTGACCCCTCTTCCGGAATCATAAATTGTTCATATTGTTGAACAAGAAGATTTTTTTGTTAGCTTTGTCTTGATTATTACCTTGATGAGTGATTAATAAAGTATCCCAGATTTCTTTTGTGGCAAAGCATTATAAATTACCATTTTAGCTTTATTATTTTTTGCAAGTTTCTTTTTATGATTATCGTTTTGTTTATGAAAAGGTACAACTTCATCCTTTTTAGTTTCAGGATTATTTTGAATAGGAGGAAAATCACCATCGGTAATAACATGCTAAAGATCTAGATCTTTTGACTTCACATAAGTTTCGAATCTATTTTTCCAATAAATAAATCCATCACTTTCAAATAGTGGTGGTCTTTGCATAGATTGCCCTTCTAAATATTTTTCCGATTCCATAGATCGATTCAAGTTTTAAAAATACAATTTATTTTAAAAATCTTGTTTGACGTGGCTCTTGATACCAATTGTGGAAAACTAGAAGGGAGGGTTGAATAGTTTACCGCTTTTTAATTTAAGGTTTTAAAGTGTTTGTGAAAATTCTAGATTCGACTTTATGTGAATTCAACACTGACACAATATGAACAATATACTTATCTAAACAATTAATAGGATAGTATGAGAAAATAATGTAAGACAAGAGATAAGAGTAAGAACAATCAAACCACAACGCGAGGATTTATAGTGGTTCAGAAACGAAGCACCTCTTTGACCTACTCCACTCTTCGAGCACCTAACTCGAGAATTTTCTTCACTATATCAACAAGCTCCCTTATGGCGGAGAAAACGTTACACAACTTTTGCTTATCTTGATTTCCGACACTAATCTAGATGTTAAGTTATAATCTTAGCTAGAACCAATCTATCACAACTTCACTACACAACTTTGCTTCACGACTTGATCACGACTACACAACTTCTTCACACCTTAGTTTTCTTCACACCACTACTTCACCTAGCCACTACTATAATCACACCTAACTAACACTAATAGGAAAGTTCACTAAGATCCAACTATACTTACAACACTCACCAATATCTAACAATTACACAACTTTACAAGATTTACAAATGATTTACAAGTTATGATATGGATGCAATAAGAGTGCAACAACACACAAAGGTGTAATACTTCTTCACTTGATGGTAGGAACTATTCTTCTCTTGCACTTGAGGAATTGAGATTGGATCACATGGAAACAAAGCTTTATGATTAAATGATCAAAGGATTTTAATGAGATGTGTGGGCTGTTTTTGATCAGAAAGAATGAGTGCAAAAGGTGAGAAAATAGTAGGGAATAGTTCAGTATTTATAGGACATTCTAGAGGAGCGTCTACCTATGGGCGGTCCCCTTAAATAGGTGGGCAGTCCCCTTAAAGATAAGGGGGCCGCCCGTGTATTTAAGGGGGCCGCCCTAGACTGGGCGCTCCCCAGTTTGTCCTTTTGTGTAGGGGGAATTTTTTGAAACTTTCTAGCCATTTTAGGTCCGAAAATTTGAATTTCAAAATGTTTATTTTGAATAAAACATTTCTTTTAATTGTAGAAAATGTTTTGTAATGTTTATAAAAATGTTTACAACATTTTATAAAAGTGTGAGGTTGAATAAAAATTTCCTTTGATCATAAAATGCATTAAGCATTTATTTATTCATACCTTTAAGTGATATAATTTTTGAAATGAAAATTTACTACTAATTACTTGTTTACGTTTAATTTTACATTGAACGTTTTTATATTTTGTGATTATCAAAACGTAAAGATGTGAAAAATATTAATAATGTTTTTAGGCATTATTTCTATCAACAATCTCCCCCTTTTTGATGATTACAAAATTTAAACTCATTAAATGTAAAATTATTTTTAAACAAGTATTTAGTGAGTTTTATGTCATTTCTCCCCCTTTTTGTAGAATCAAAAAGGCATCGTCGAGAATTGCTAGTAAAATCGACGGAATAAATGCTCCCCCTTGATGTGTGCTCCCCCTCGTTCGAGGGCACCAAGGAATCGAGCTATGGTTTCTTGGCTACAAAAACGAGTTAGAACAATACAAATATTTCTAACATGTAGCAAGAAGGAAGGAAAAATATGACAAGTGCAAGCAAACATCAAAGCAAAAGATACTTCATTCATTTAGGACAATGTGTGTGAACTTTATGATATAGTTCACTACATGTCAGAGGTTCGTATTGATAGGATTACTGAGATTGAGACTACTCAGAGACTGTTGGAGACTAGTCCGTTGGTAGCTAGTTGAGAGAGAGTTAGTTTGGTTGAGAGGATTGGGAATTTAAGACTGGAGTACCTAAAGGTTTGAGCCATGTTGAGTATAGAGAGAGATTGGGTTGACAGTCTTCGTTGGCACATGGCACTTTCGCAGGAGGAGTTTCGTCAGGTTTGTAGGGATCGTGATGATACTTGAAGGAGACTTAGGAGGTTGGAGTCATTTGTTAAGAGGCGATTGGGTTTTCTCCCTTAGACTAGTAGTACCATGATCATGTAGGATATTAGACTGATGGTTAGGTCTAGATGTTGGCAGTAGAAATAATCGTAAAGCATGTACCTATTTTAGATTGGCTGTAACCGAATTATGCTTTTATACATGAAATGAAAAGCTTGTTTTGACTCTCTCACGTATTTATCTTTATTGTTATTTACTTATTCTGGCAAGACATATTCTATTGTATTTTTCTATATAAACGTTATTTACCGTTTATAATGGCTATATCTCATATCGAATTTCACCGTGTGTTATGTCTTGTGATGTAGAAAAATGACTATTGATCGCTCCAGTATGACCCCTGAAGCAATCAAAGAACTTGTTAACCGACGTATGGAAGAAGCATTGGCTGCTTATGAGGAAGCCCGTGCTGCTAACGCTCTTGAGGCTGAAAATCAAAGCCAAAATAGCAGTGACGGCGATAATGGAAATGGTGGAAATGGAAATGGTAAAAATGGAAATCCAAATGAGAATGGTAGAGGTGATAGGCCTGTTGCCAAAGAATGCACATACCAGGACTTCATGATGTGTCAACCACTCAACTTCAAAGGAACTGAAGGAGTTGTTGGTTTGATAAGGTGGTTTGAGAAGATGGAAACAGTGTTCCATATCAACAATTGTCCAGAGAAATACCAAGTCAAGTATGCTACGTGCACCTTGTTGAACAGTGCATTAACTTGGTAAAACTCACATAAGAGGACTATTAGAGCTAAGGCTGCATTTGCCATGTCATGGAAAGAACTCATGAAGTTAATTGCTGAAGTGTACTGCCCAAAAAATGAAATTCAAAAGATGGAATATGAACTTTGGAATTTGTCCGTGAAGAACAATGATTTTTGATATATGTTTAATCACATATCAATTTTCCTTAATATAATGAGCTTAAAAGACCAAAAATACATGTAAAATACATTGTATATGTGTGTGTTGTCAATTGCATTGTGCAGGTAATAGATATGTCAAAAATGGAGAAAAACGAAGCAAAAAGGACAAAACTGAGCATGGGATTGAAAGAGCGTAAGATAAATGAAGCCGAAGGCATGTTCATTTTTAATGGGTTAACCCGTACCCATTTTATTAGGCCGGGTCAATCCATTATCAATTAAATGATTAAAACTTAAGCCTAAATCAAATAGTCCATTAATCCAATCCAAATCCATTTCATATATTATCTGGCCCAAAGTGATAACAAAAGCCCAAACCACACCCGGTTTAAAGTCAAAGTCCAAGTCAAAACAATGATCCGTCAAGATTTACTGTTCATCATCTTCCCATTTCACCCCATCGTTTACACAGGGTAAATTACCTCTCCACATCACACGTCTATGAGTTTCTAGATGGCCTAAAGCTGACACATTTGACACCACCAAGGCAACGTTGGCAATCCTAAAGGCTCTTATTAGTGGATAATACGTGGAGTGATCCAAGGGTTCAGATTGAAGGATTCACAGTTTGTTAAGATTGAATGGCTTAGATTGAAGCTTGAAGACGCTCCTTGAGATCTAGAATCATCCTCTCATCACTATAAATAGAGGAGGTTTCACACAAAGAAATCTATCTAGCTTAGAGTAGCTTTTAGTGTAGCTTATTGTAGTAATTCAGCTTATTTTTAGCTTACTGTCTTTTATTAATGTAATTTTCCTTTTAAAAGCTTGTAATCTCTTTAAATCATTAATAAAATTTCAGTTTTCATTTAAATTGTGCTTTGAATTCATGTTTTGGTTTTATACAAATGTGCTTAATATGTGTTTAAAATTAAGCTAATAAGCCTCAATAAGCTCTCTTTACTATTTGAGCTAGCTCTTATTCAGTTAAGCTTACTAAAGTTTAACTAAATAAGAATTTCACCTCAAATAACCTCATAAAGTCAGTTTAAGCTAATTTGGATGATAAGCCAGACATGGATGAGCTTATGGGTTTTACCAGCTTGTTTCTAACAAGCTGGAGCTTGTAGATAAGCTCTAAGAGCACTTATACGTCCTTGTTTAAGCAAAGGACAAGGTACTTTCTCTTTTACTTTATTTCTAGCTTAATTTCTTATTTAGCTTATAAATCTGCTTATTGTGTGCTTATTAATGCTTTTATGTGCTTAATCTGTCTTTATGTTAGCTTAATATGACTTAAATTCCTAGTTTACATCATTTCATTTAGTTTTATTAGAGTTTTATAAAAATCTGTCCAATTAGTAGCTTAATCTGCTTATTAATTTAGCTTATTAGCCAGTAATCATTTCTCTAAAATTCTTGCTTATTTGTCCTTATTATCTATAATGCTTAATCTGTTTTCACAAATTAAGGCTTATTTAGATTTGATTACAATACCATTACTAACGAAGCTACTCAAACTCGTCTAACTTCAAGAGGGACCGAAACTTCTTTTTAGTACTTCAATGTCTTATTTTTCTAAAATCCTCCCCTAGAGAGGTCGCTCGATAATAGGCACATCTTAATTGTAGATTACAATTCGTTTCCCACGAATCCAACATCGGCTAATTATTTGAATTCTAGCATATACTGCCAGTGTCTTTAGCTCGTAGTCTTTTGGGGTTCTTCACTTGATGTATTTGTGCTTCAGTAGTAATCCAATCTTTGAAACTTGATCTTGATCTTTAGAACTTTGAATACTTAGTTTTGAAATTTAAAAACTTGATCTTGATATCTGATTTACTTGTATAAAATGTGATTCTTAGTTCTTCAATTTGCCATATGCTGAACTGTGCTCCGAACATGCCTCATATTTTGTTGTAAGCCTAAAAGCTTTTGTGATCTTTTCTTTCTTCTAGACATTCATGACTTTAACATTTGGAAGAAGCACATTGATTCAAGTTCAGAACTTGTAAACTACAGCTTTCTTGATTTCTCAAACTTGGAGTGTGAGCATGTGTCATTCACGAATATTCGGTTTGAAGTATCGAACAATATAGTTTTTAGCAAACTATCAGCCATCAACGGATGGATATGTCCTTTACTATGAGCCCTTGCAATGGACTATCCATTGCATTGATTCAATTTACAAGGTGGCACTGATAACCTTATAGTTTTTAGCTAAACTATCACTAGTTAATGATTTAGTATCTCTTTATCAAGTAGCCTTTGCTCTGGAGTAGAGCAACCTCTTTGTTTATCAGAACACTGTGATCCCGATACCATACAGTACGAAACAGTACCTATGATCAAATAGATATCAAAAAAGTAAACTTCTTGACAGTATTCCATCGCAAAGCCTTAAAATCCTCCAATACCAGAAGCGTACCATATACCCGATGCTTGCTGTCTCTAAACCAGATGAACCGTAGACTTTAGCACAACTATGATGTATATTTCTAGCTAATATAATGGTAAAGACTGAGTCAGTACAGTTACTAATCTGCTGACTATACCGTATAATTCTTATTCAGCTCGTATATTACTTCTTAATTACAATAATTTCCGTAAGAAGGCCTATTGGCAAAAACGTGATTTGAAAACATATCTCGAGTGTGCTTGTGAAATTTCTTTAGACACAACGGAAGTTATAAATCAGAATGCTCTATGTGATTTTGCAAAACGAATATCTCAAAAGAAATGAAGTGCCACTCATCAGCTCCTCATCAAACTCATACAATCGTATCTTTAATACGGTCAATCTCACTAACTTGGGATACAGATCCCGAGAAACAGCAGCCCCAACAAGTAATAATGGAGTTATTCTACGAATAACCTGGTGATAATAACATCTACATTCCTTTTGCATTCCTCAAGATCACTTCCCAATCATGAAACAAAATTATCTTTAGTGAATACAAGATACTAGTGTATAACACAAAAGTTTTGGTATCTTGACATTGTTGAGTATATTTAACACTTTTTCCTCCCCCTATACATAGGAGCAACGATATTCGAAAGATGTTTTTGCACTAACAGAAAGATGTTTTGCACATGCAAGGATAGGACTTAGCATTTTGAATCAATCGAATCATTAGTTATCAGTTCACATTTTAAGTCACATTTTCTCCCCTGATCAAAAGTATGCAACTTTTGTATGGTTTTGATCTAGAATGGACTTAAATGAATCAAACTCCCCCTCAATATGTGAGGTGAGCTATTTCAGCACATATATCAAGTGATTATTGAAACAAGACCTTAAAGATTCCGAGACAGGAGTGATACTGCAATCTGTCTGAATTTGTAAGCAGTTGGTCGTTTCAATCTTTCAGCAATAGAATCAGCAACATTGCGTCCAAGTTGACCTGCAAAACTGTTAGTAGTACTGATTCTCCCCCTCAAACAATGACCCGTGTCAATGTTTGAATAGTGACCCCGAACATGTTTGATAGATCAAATTGATTATAAGAAAATTGGTCGGTGTCATAGACGACTTCTCGTCTGTAAAGAAATAACGCACTGAAACGTACATTATATCTTGGGTTGCACGGATATAAAGTAATCCATGCCCAGGAGAACTAAATCACCTGGTAATAGGAACAGCTGTCTTTTAGGCGACATACTTTCCTAAGGGTTAGGACCGGGTTACAGTCTGAAATAACTGCAAGCCATTTATCTAATTTTTTTTTGATTTTTTCCGTTTTCTATTTTTTTGTTTTTTTTCTCAAATATACACAAATATACAAAGGATACAATGCTTTAGCATTCAAAAATACCAGATATCCCCTTGGAACCAGCCTTTCGATCACTAAGTTTGCAATCAGTGAACCTAGAGATCATAGTAACTTTGGAACTAGAACTAACGCTCGGGGTAAGTTCTAAAGGCTCAACAATGGGTTCCATTATCCTAGTTAAAGGACAGTTATCATACAACCCGAAATTTCGTCCAGTGGGTTTCCACTGAGGCTTAACACTATCAACAACCTTTCCAGTTAGTCTCCAAGCTGTCTTAGTAGTGTTCACATTATGATTTCTGGTTGCTTTCCAAACCTTCTTAGTATGATTCACACTATGTTTGGCCTGGGGGGTTTTGGTATTCACAGACTTCAAAGAACGAATCACAAACTGATTATGATCAACAACATTCAACTTCCTATTGTGATCTGCTGCTCTCCTCGCGTTCACACTTTTACTGGGCAAGATACGATGGTTCCGAGTGTGGCTCTTTGGCATAGGTTTGCGAGATTCAGTGGCAGGTTTGGTTCTTGTAGACAGATTCACAAGAACATTAGGCTTCTTGTTTTGTTGCACTGGTGGTTTCTATGTGGGTCTATTTGAAGTCCTGGGGGGTTCCTGAAAAGTAACATGCTTTTTCTTAGGCAACGGGGTTGGTTTTACCCAGTTGGCTCTTTTTGGAGGTGGAACGTACTTTGAACTGTTGGTATACATCCCTGAAGCAAGTACTTTGGGTTTCTCAGAGGCTGTAGATCCACTACTCTTTTTGCCACTCAGCTCAGTTTTCAGTTTGGCATTCTCAGCAGTTAAGGCATTAATCTTTGCGGTGAATGTAGAACGTGAGTAAGCATTAGATTTCGACAGTTCTTCATAACGTCGTTTCAGATTCACATTCTCTGCCTTATACCCATCAATTTGAATTCTAACTGAAGTGAGCGCATCTTTCAACTGAGTTAGCTCAGTTTCTAAGGCCTGCTTATCGAAGCTACCTACAGTGGATCCTACATTCAACATTCTCGTGATGTTGATCTGAGTTTGCAAGTTTCTGATGGTGTCGTCTTTCCCTTGAAGCTGATCCTTTAACTTGTTAATTTCAAAAATTGCATTAGATGCAGTTGAGTTAGAATTATCACAAACCCTCTGGTTTTGAAGACATTCTTTATATTTTTGAAATTTAACTTGTAAATTAACGTGATTCTTTTCGATAAAGGCACAACGTTTTTCAGATTCATTAAGCATTTGTTGCTTCTTTAAAATCTCAGCTTCAAGTTCTACGACTTTGGAGTGTTCCCTATCGCAATTAGATCTAAGTTCTTCGCAAAGGCAATTCGAACTAGGGGGCACAACAATATCAGAAGCAAGCACAATAGAGCAGATATCTTTCTCTAAACTATTAGCAATTAAGCAGTCATTTTGAATTAAAAGATTTTTTCTCTCTATTTTCAGGTTCTTGTTCGCAAGAACGCAGCGTTCATACTCAGTGTCCAGCTCGTCAAATATCCGCATGTATTCTGTAACAATGTTTTCATTGTTTTCATTAAGTTTTTGAACAAGTTGTTTAACATTTTCATAAAAAGGTATGATTTGTTAAAATAAGTATATACTAATATACAAAGTATACAATGCTTTAGCATTCAAAAATACCAAATAATTTTTTTTTTTTTTTTTTTTTTTTTTTTTTTTCCCCCCTTGGACAGACCTTTCATCACTAAGTTGCAATCAGGGAACTAGAGATCATAGTAACTTTGCGAAAACTAGACTCTATAACGATCGGGGTAAGTTGAAGGCCCTCATAACTATGGGTTACCATTTATCCTGTTAAAGGACATTTATCATACAACGCGAAATGTCGTCCAGTGGGTTTCCACTGAGTCTTAACACTACCAACAACTTTAAGTGGTCTCCAAGCTGTCTTAGTAGTGTTTACATTATGATTTTTGGTTGCTTTCCAAACCTTCTTAGTATGAACATTTTCAAAAGCTTATCTCAAATTTGTCAAACCTTAAGGGGTGTTTGGTTTAAGTAAATTTGACCTTTAGAGGTCAAAGGGTTTTGAGCATTTTGATTGCATTAGCTTTAGTTTCATTAAAAATCATTAGGTGAAGTGATTTTATAAGTTAGATTTCAAAATTTAAGAAGTTATGGCTTAGTTTTCCTTCTCAGCACCAGGGTACCTTGTGACTTTCTTTTTGCTTGGATTTTGCTTGCATTGTGTCTATACACACAATTTGAGTAAGTTTAAGGTATTGTTAGTCACTAGGATAGCATGCACTCTTTGTCTTTGGGTACTGCCAATTGCACCAGCAGTACTAACAAAAGTTAGTACTGCTGATGTTTAAGTCCCAATTTAAGCCATCAATTTTAGGATTTAGTAGCTTATCTTTTAGTATTATATAGTATAGGAATAGCTTAATATAGATTAGGGCTTAAATTTCATTTTCAAGCTTATTTTCATAGGTTAATGTTGCTGTCAAAATTCACCAAAGAGCCAAAAATACCAAAAAAAAAACAGTAGTAATAGAAGTTAGACTTTAAGTTTTAAATTTTAAGTTGTAGTAACTGTTTTTATAATTTGGATTCAAAGTATAGAGGCAGGTTATTAAGTTTTTCAAAGCTCAGCTTCTATTTTGGTATTTTAAGCATTTTAGCTCATTTGGTTTTTGAGGTTTTAAGTGCTTTTCCTAAGTTTGCCTACTTGATTCGCAAATTTAGTTAGCTTCTAGTGTTTTCTGTTTAAGTAGCTTATCCTTTCTAGTTCATGCACATTATAAGCTCTCTAGAATAGCTTTTGGTTTTCAATTTGAGCTTATATCAAGCTTTGTGCAAGCATTTAAGTAAAAATAAGCTCAAATGCCTCCTTACTGAGAAGCTCTTTTAGAGCTTATCTTTGAGTTTCAGCCCATAGTGCTTTTGTTAAATTTGATCTCGCCAGTTTATTCTACAACTTTGGTCTTTTGAGTTTTGAATTTTAAGCTGTTTTTAACTTCACCTTATTTTAAGGCTTATTTGGACTTAGTTTGTTGTCGGGGTGGGACTTCAGGGACTAGTTTTGTAAATTCTACTTTTTAATTGTTTCTCAGTTAGTCCTTCATCAGTTAGTATCTTTGCTCCGTTAGTCCCTTTAGTATTTGCATAATTAGTCCTTAGTTATTTTTTTTTAAGTTTTAGTTAAATTTATTATTTTTATTAATAATTAGGGTTTAGTTTTTAATTAGTTTAATTAAACTTTTATAAAAAGATAAAAATTAGGGCTTTTATTTTTAGAAAATGTCTGCACATTTTCTTTATTTAGTGTAAATTTTATAAAATTTTAGGACTTTATTTTTAATAGTTTTATTATTTTTTAGTTTTTTTTTTAATTTTAGAAAATTCATATCTTTTAAACTAAAAAGCCAAAAATGTTTTTCTTTTTCATAAAATTTTGTTTTATCCTAATTTAGGTGTAGAAAATTAGTTCGCATTTTTAGGGGTTAAAATTAGTTTATTTGCTTATTAGTCGCGTTTTGTTTTCCGTATTTGATTAATTGTCCATTCTAATTGTTGATTTTTTATTTAGTAATCATAGCTTTCCAAATCAAATATCTTTGCTTCATTCAAATCAGGATCCGAACCTAAACGTGGTTTTAATTTCACTAGTCATTGGGGAAACGACCCGGGTGATCATACTTACCCGGTTTAATATACGTATTATATTTTATATTATATATATTTTTGAGAGAGAATTTTATCAAGGGTAACTTGGTAATTTTCTTAATTTCTCTTTGAAGTATATTATTTTATAAATATTTTACGTGTATAAAACTATCACAATCAGCACTTTTTAAACAAACTATTTCTTCAAGGTACTTGTCCTCAAGGACCTTCTTTTCAGAAACAACCTTTTTACTTTCATTTTTCAAAGAGTTAATTGACTCAACGTTTTGAGAAAGTTTTGACTTTAGCAACACATTTTCTTCTTCAAGCTCAGCATTCCGTTTGTTACGTTGAATAATGGTCTGGTCTAAATCATGTTTGACTTTATTACATTCTAGACTAGCCATTTCTTGTTTGTATCTTGCAAGCTCAACTCTTAAGGAGTTATTAACCAGGCTTTGTTCCTGATTAACCTTAAGGTGTCCGTCTAATTAGGTTCTCAAGTCATCTAAGATGGTAATCATGGATATCTCACTGGGTGGCGCAGAAGATACCTCAGTTGGAACATCTTGAACTTCGCTGTCAAGTTGGTACTGATGATACGGAATCGTATTGTCATCAATATCCGACTCAACATCGGAGTCTAGGTGTTCTTCCTGGTGCATCTCATGTGTCAACAGATGATTCACATTATCAAAGATTTGATTAGCATCAGTGTGTACCTCATTGACTTGACTGGTGGTTGCACCATTGGTTCCACTTGTGGATGACAAGTTAGCCATGAAAGCTGCTGCTGCATGAGGTCCTTCATCTACGTCAGAATCGTACGCGTCCTCATGGCTTACTTCGAACATGTTGGTAGTCGTAATAGCCAGTGGCTGATCATAAGGAGCTGTACATTCTACATCAGCAAGGAATGCTTCGGCTTCAGCATCTAAAACTGTTCCTTTCTCCTTAGCTTCCATTAACAGCATCTTGTCCTTGAAGTACTGAGAGTCTTTTACTCTCTTTTTCTCCTTACACTGCCTAGATACATACCCTTCTCCACGGCAGTTGTAGCATATCACCTTCTTCCCTACGTTGTCCGTCATCTGCCCGTAGTTCTGTGTTCCTCGATTACCCGTATTACCAACATTACCCGGAGCTCTTCTCTGAACGGTTTCAGTAATAATCTGCCCGTCATGCACCGTAGCATGACTCCTTGAGTTGGACGATGTCCTGAGCTGGTTGTTGGTTGGAGGAAACTGCTTTTGGAAACCACTCAACAAGTTTACGATTTGGTTCATGGTTGCCAACATAGCATCATTGCTTGATTGAGGGACTTGTTGTGGGGTAGAGGAAGTTAGTGGTCCATATTGTGGTGGTAGTAGAGTAGTGGTTTGAGTTGGTGCATGGTAGTGTGTTGTTTGAGCTAGGTATGCCAAAGGATCAACAATGCTAGTAGACTGCTCTTGTTTCTTGAGTGTCTTCATAGCATGTGGTTCATATGATTTAAGGTAGGTATATAGTTCAACATAGGTTGTCACAGAAATATCCTTGTTGTTCTTCACATTGGTCACATACTTTGCCTAATACGGAGGAAGGTTGTTGAAAAACTTGGTGTTCATCTGATGAGTGGGGATGTCAAGCTGAGTAATCTTCATATCATTGATCAGCTTATGGAAACGAACAAAGTAGTCATGAATTGACTCATTTCCTATTGTACGAAATCGTTCATACTCATCAAACAGTTCTTCCTTTTGTTATTGGAGAGACTTTCCCGAACCTTTCATTAGAAGCTCTACATTATCCCAAATCTCTTTCCCAGTACGAGTCTGGTTTAGTATGTTGAATACATGTCTTGAGAGCCCTTGACTGGGAATGTTGGTTGCTTGAATATCAGCTAGTTCTTTATTGTTCTCAATCTCAGTAAACTCTTCATCCCGCTTGTCTCTCGTTACTTGTACTGCAGCATCACCTTGACCTTCTGTTACAGTGATTTGGGGATGCGGAGTAGATTCGTTTTGGATTGATCTCCAAATTAACTTTCCAAGAGGTTTACCACAAATGTATCTCTTTATACGAATCTTCAACGATTCGTAGTCACTTTCAACCAACATGGGAGGACGATTGTTTGTTCCTGCTGCACTTGACTCTTTGTCTGTTGACATTATGATTTGTATGATATGAATGAACGGATCTCAAGTGATTGTTGTTATGATTGATTTGTGTTTAGGTTTGATGTTGTGTGATTATTTAATTCGGTTTACTCAAAGAATAACTAGTTCGGTTGCTCTTGAGGTTTTATCTTGTTTGGTTCCTTTAATTTAAACTCGTTCGGTTCCAAAGTATTTTTGATACTCGTTCGGTTCCTTAAGAGTTTTGGATCGTTCGGTTGTTTCTTAACTTAACTCGTTCGGTTCCTGAAGTTGGGAACTCGTTCGGTCGTTGAAGACTTGGACTCGTTCGGTTGACAAAGGTGTACACTGGTTCGGTCCACACTAGAATTTTGTTGTCTTGATAAACGAATCCAAACACCCTTTATCTTGCAAAGTCACCACGAATAACCTGTAATTCTTCAATAAATCGTTGCAAGGGTATCTTAGTAGCACAACACAAACAAAGGTTATTACAATCTAAGCCACAAAACGAGATCAATACTCGGATTCTTCTTTTTTTTGTATAGTTTCGAACCAAAAAAGAGAAAAAAAAATCACTAATCTTTGATTACAAGAGATGTTTTTATGATATTAGATTAACCATAAACTATCTATGAATCAAGAATGACAGAGTAGTTTTTTGTGTAGCTTATTGTAGTAATTTAGCTTATTTTCAGCTTATTATCTTTTATTAATGTAATTTTCCTTTTAAAAGCTTGTAATCTCTTTAAATCATTAATAAAATTTTAGTTTACATTTAAGTTGTGCTTTGAATTCATGTTTTGGTTTTATACAAATGTGCTTAATATGTGTTTAAAATTAAGCTAATAAGCCTCAATAAGCTATCTTTATTGTTTGAGCTAGCTCTTATTCAGTCAAGCTTACTAAAGTTTAACTAAATAAGAATTTCACCTCAAATAACCTCAAAAAGTTTGTTTCAGCTAATTTGGATCATAAGCCAGACATGGATGGGCTTATGGGTTTTACCAGCTTGTTTCTAACAAGCTGGAGCTTGTAGATAAGCTCTAAGAGCAATTATACGTCCTTGTTTGAGCAAAGGACAAGGTACTTTCTCTTTTACTTTATTTCTAGCTTAATTTCTTATTTAGCTTATAAATCTGCTTATTAATGCTTTTATGTGCTTAATCTGTCTTTATGTTAGCTTAATATGACTTAAATTCCTAGTTTACATCATTTCATTTAGTTTTATTAGAGTTTTATAAAAATTTGTCCAATTAGTAGCTTAATCTGCTTATTAATTTAGCTTATTAGCCAGTAATCATTTCTCTAAAATTCTTGCTTATTTGTCCTTATTATCTATAATGCTTAATCTGTTTTCACAAATTAAGGCTTATTTAGATTTGCTTTGGCTTATAAATGAGTTTTCAAAATTTAAAGGGGTGTTTGGGTTAAGCACTTTAATCATGGTAAAATAGTGTACAAGCTGTTTTTGGTTTTCAAGTTAGTTTGCACAAGCTCTAATTAAGTCTAGGTACTAGATTTTATAAGTTTAAAGTAGGCTTTGTTAAGTTTGTGGTTTATTTTATCAAAAATCCATGCCTGCTAGTTCTAAGTTGTGCTAAATTACTTGTAAGTTGATTTTATAAAATGAAAGCTTAAGGTATGTTTTTAATGCTCAAATCTGGTTTCTAATGCATCAATATGAACCTGTTTTTAGATCATGGACTTTGTAAAAAACCTTTTTGAGTCTTTAAGATCAAGAATTGTCAAAACAATTTAAGTGGTAGTAGTTTTTTTTAAGGGACTAAATGTGCAAGTAATTTGTGATTAGATTTAAGCTTAACTTTGATTAATTTTTGTTGCATTGAGCTTATTATAGTTTTCTGTCAATCTGGTTCAAGTTTTCAAGTTGTTTAAATCATTTTTAAGTCTTAAATTTAAGATACAAAAGTGTCATCTCATATTAAAAAGCCAAAAAAAAGTAGCGTAATCTGTCAATGTCATCTGTCATTCCTAGCTTATTTTCTTAGTTAATTTGTCTATTTCCAACTTATTTGTATTATTTAAGTTTCAATCTTAATCTGTTTTAATCTTTTATCTTTTACCTAGTGCTTATTAGTCTTAATTTTAGCTTTAAAGTTTATCAAAAGTCCTTTTTAGTGTCAAACTGTCTTAATTCCTTTAGTATGCTTTCCAGCTTACTTGTTTTGCTTATTCCTAGTTCTTAGTGCTTATTAGGTATAAGTCTAGGTCTGTCTTTAGCTTATTTGTTTTCTTATTAGCTTATTGTGTCCAAAAGCTAAAACAGTTTAAAATAGCTTTCAAGTCCTAATAAGCCTAACTATCGCTTTGCTTTGTGCTTATTCAAGCTTATAAATAAGTTCTGGATTTAAGTCTTTCATTAAAGTTGCTTATTTTTACTTGTTCTTTAGCTTTTTCAAAAAGAAAAATAAAAAAAATGTTTTTTCAAAAAGGTAGGTCACATGACCCGAACCTGTGACCTCCCTTACACAACACACACACCTTACCATTGCGCACTTGCGACTTTTTCATTTACCTCTTGCACCATTTAATATTCATACACAGTTTAGCTTTTAGGCTTATTTAGCTTATCTAATTTTCACAGCTTATTGGTTTTAGCTTATTGTTTCGTTTTTCTTTATAAACCTTAGGAATAGTATCTAGTATTTTTATAAATTTTCTCAAAATTTTAGGATTTAGTTTAGTATTTTTAATTTAACTTTTAGTATTATTTAGTTTAAAAAATAGTTTTAATTAGATTAAAAATTCAAAAAAAAAATTTCTGTCTTTTAAAAAATAGTTTAGGTCATTTAGTTTAAGAAATTTGCATTTTGAGTTTTAAGAGTTTTATTTTATCATTTTTTGTTTATAAGTTGTTTTTTTTGTTTTTAATTGTTTTTTTTAAGTCGTTAGAATTTTAATTGTCTTTATTTTTTAGGTTAGCATGCCTTTATGTGCTTTCACTTTGCGTTATTGGATTTAGAAATCAAATTCAAAACTTAAATGACAATCAAGCTCGATTTACAACATGAACGTAGAATTTTCATTCATCTCTCATCGAGGAGAACGATACCCATGTTGATTACTTATTATTCTTTCCTGAGAATAATTTGTATATATATATATATATATATATATATATAGTAGGGATCCAGTGAGAAGTAAATTAAAATAAAAAGTGGTGAGAAGTGACTAAAACCACACATTTGAGATGCAACGACTTGCATTAGATGCATTTCTATTCATTTAGATGCACCATTTTGAGTTTCGAAAGTTAATTTGATGTGTAGATGGTGCAAATTGATTTTCATGATTAGAGTTTCGAAAGTTAATTTGATGTGTAGATGGTGCAAATTGATTTTCATGATTTTGGCACATGTAGAGGACTAAAAAACAAGAGAAATCAGGAAATTGCATCTAAAATAGTATATGCATCTAATTACAGTTGAAGAAAAACCACATTATGCATGCATTTATAATGCATCTAAGATTATAGAGATGCATCTAATTTAAGTCGGTGCATCTCGGATATGCGGTTATAGTTACTTCTTATCCTTCTTATTTTAAGAAAACTTCTCATTTGATCCTAACTCTCTCTCTCTCTATATATATATATATATATATATATATATATATGTATATGTATATATATATATATATATATATATATATATATATATATATATATATCTATATATATATATATATATATAGATATAGAGGGTTATTTGTTTGATACGTATCTTAATGATCATCAAAATGGCGCCGTTGCCGGAGAGAGGTGTAGCGATTTTTATGGGATTGTTCGTGTTCGAGCCTTGAAGATGCTTTCCCCGTGAAAGTTTTCGTTTTATTTTATATAAAAATACAAAAATATTTTATACTTCTATTTTTATTTTCTTTTATTTTAATATTGAAAATAACTGTGTTGTCAATTGTTAAATCGGCTCACCTTTATATTAACAAACTATAAAAGAGGTATAAGGAGGGTCGATCCTTCGAACTTCGACCCAAAAGGAGAAGCTTTTTAAAATGCTTCACGCTTACTCGCTCCTTCGCTTCTTTGTGCGTTTCTAGAGAGCTACCGTGCACCTTTGACTATCGGTTACCAAAAATATTTTTCTTTCTTTAATTTCTTTTCCTTATGTATTATTTTAAAAATCTATAAATATTCTTCTCTATCCTCTAATTCGTTTAATTCTTATTCTCTCTTCCCTCTTATCCGATAATTCTTCAACATGTCTTGGTTTTCGAGGTGCTCGTGGTGTGAAGGTCCGTTTAACAGTGGAAATTATAGGCAATGTACCAATGTGAGTTTTGGAGACGAGTTTGTCCGTAACCCTGATCTCATTTCAAATGATGAAACACCTGATTTTTCCTACCCACCTTCACAGCCCCAAACATATTCGTTCGACCAATTTCATTGTTTTGGGTGTGGAGATCCGTTAGAAGATGGTGTACGTTGTCAACAGTATACTTGCAAGTGGTGTGGATATAATCTTAGAGGAGGATTTTGTTTGTTTTACGCTTCAAGAAATGGAAATTCATCCACTGATGCTCCTAATCCGAACTCTTTCAATGATCATCCAAACATTTTCACTCACCCTCCACAACCCTAGAACGAGTCATACTTGTGTGAATTATGTGGGAACGCCGCTCATTATGGTTATGATTGTCCACCACGGGTGCCGCTTGTTTATAAGCATAAACCTGGCTATGATAATTATTATCCACAAAATTCACCGAGTTTTCCATAACAATATCTTAATTGTGAAAAATGTGGGGGTCCTCATGATGATTATCAATGTCAACCGTGGCATCAAAACTACCCTGAGCTTAACCCTTGCTATGATTCTAATTCTTAAGGTTTTGACCGACCCTCGCAGTATCCCATCGATCAATCACCTCCTCAAAAAACGAGTATCCAAGATATGGAGGTTCAGAAGCAGTAGTATTTAGAGGAAATGCGAAGTATGATTAATCAAATTCAGATTGAAGATTATCGTAATATGAGAATAGATATTCATTATAGAAGGGAATGTGAAATTAAGATTGATGAGCTTAAGGATAATTTCAATAAAATGAGTATTGAAATTGAGAAAATCACTAAGGAGAAAGAGCTTCGGCAATGAGAGCAAGAGGTAAATCTTAGTACTTATATTGCCGAGCCTTCGCGACGTTTCAATTCTATTTATTTTGATGACGATGATAAGGAGGAGAGAACTATTCCTTTGAATGAATTTTTTCCTCAAATACCTCCGTCTATTGCAATCACACTCGTCTTACCAATTGAGGATTCAAAGGAATCTCTCATCATAGGGGATGAGAATCTTAGCACTATTCCTGAAAAGGAATCGGACGAATTCATAAAGTCTAGTGTTGAGGACCTTGTCCCAATCCTAAGTGAGTCCGAGGATACATCCGATAATGACAGTGAGATTTATTTGCCTTTTTGTGATAATTCAATGACTTTCTCTAATCTTCTCTTCAATGATAATGATGCTTTTTCCTCTAGTGATGACGAGTCACTTCCTGAGGAGTTAGAGGACATCGAGAGCGAGGACTCCTATGTTTCTAAACTTGATGATCCAGATTTGCTAGTCACACCTCTTTCCAAGCGTAATGAGGATAAGTGTTTTGACCTCGGTGGTGATTTCGTTTTGGAAGGAATCAAAGCTTGTCTTACAAGTGATTCTATTCCACCGAGAATTAATAACTTCTACTCAAGAAGTTATTAAATGATGATCCATCATCTCCTCTCCCTCCGAAAGAACTTAATTTTGAGGAACTTAAAGTAATAAAATCTGATGTATCTACGGATTTTGAGGATAATTATTATGACTCGGAGGGAGACATAATCTATCTTGAGAGTTTGCTTATTAAGGATACTATTCCTAATCTCCCTCCCGAGGTGTTTTTAGATGATGACCCAAGAAGCTTAGAAGATGAACCTAATAAAGATGATTTAAAGTATATTGTCAAAGTTTTCGACCCCGGGATTTGGAAGAAATTTTTTTCTCCAACATATGTGAAATTACCTTTTGAGGATCACCATTATCTTTCCCTCACATATGTTATCCGAATTTTTCTTCCTTATTTCACCTATCCGGTAGATTCTTCTCTTCCTCTCTTCTCCGGGAGTGAGGATACTATTTTTGACCCCGACATCTCCGCTTTTCATTTTTCTTCTCTAGAGCTGATGGTATCTCATCTGCGTAGAACTTTCATGTGCTTCAATGTTTATCTAAACATCTTGAATGAAAATCCAGTGGAGATTTGCTCTTCCACATGTTTCCTCCCTAATATCACGATGATATAGGGAGAGTCAAGCTAGAGACTCGGACAAAAACAAGCTCTTCTCGGGAGGCAACCCGTGTTTTGAATCTTCGTTTTATTTTCTAATAAGTGTGACGTGAGGAGGCTCGCCTCTTACTTTCTCGTGTTTCGTCGCTTGTGTTTTATGTCCAGGATTGCCCGAGTTATGAAGACTCTCGTGCTCGTGGTTTTGTCCATCGTTCACTCAAGCTTTAATCCTTAGCATGCTTATATATGAGAATCTGATATCCTAGATCTTATTGACTAATGTTTATCTATTAGCACAATTAATAAACATCTTTAGATTTACGTAGATACCCCGTTATATTAGGATTATGTGTTTGCTTTAGTATGAGGGCGGCAGTCTCACATTGAGGACAATGTTTGGTTCTAGTATGGAGGGTGGGGGGAGGTATCTATCGATTTGATCTTACTTGCATTTGCCTTGTCTTTACGTAATCCCGTTTTACCACCAAGAATACCAAAAATATGTGATTTTAGGCCAAAATTAAAAAAATTTCAAAAATAAAATAAGTGTTTTGACACGTAGTTTTGTCTTTTTGAGAATAAATTTTGACTTGATCGAGCATGTTGCGCTCTAGCTTGCCCCTTAACCTATATAAATTTAAGTTTTTGCTAGTCTTTTATACAAGAAGCTTTAAAACGCGAATTCTAGCTTGAAAAAGCCAAGAGTTTGCAAGTTTCCATAATTGACTTTAAATATGCAAAGCTTGATTTTATTAGACTAAGCATTCGCAAATCTATTTATTAAAGATTTTAAATTTGCAAAGAATGAGAAATGATAGAGTTTGATATAAGTTAGATGCTAAGCGTGGAGTAGTTGGACCTCTTTAGAGCTCATAGAGGTTAATTGTGGCTTTTTATTCCCATCAGCTTAATAAACGTTATATATTTGTTTAATAAATAAAGTTACTTTGGTTTTTACGATTCTTAGTTTAGATCTCTTCGTAGAGATTCCTTCAGGTGAAAGTAAGGTACACATCGAGGTTTTGTTAGTGTTGTGGGGAAATAGGCTACCGATTCTTGACGGCTCGCTACCGTTGTCTAGGTAGTTAAAAGACCACATGACCTAAAATTTGGCTATAATAATAATAAGAATAATGTAATAAACCGAAGCCGAAATAAGACTTTTGGATCATGGTCGGTTCACGCCCGATGTAACAGTCTGT
>BQNB010038593.1:0-48642 GCA_026074375.1 Tanacetum coccineum | reverse complement strand
ATTCAGCACAGTCTATACGACGTATTTATTAAATTAATACGGCGTATACGAGTATTAATACGACGTATCCTGGGGAATGGATACGGCATATCGACTTCATGTACAGTTTTAGTTATTTATTCCGAGTCTAACCAAACGAATACACGGAGATAGAATTGCATTTGTTTTCTGAGAATTTACACAGGACTTCAAGGGAAAAGAAATCGACAATACTGGTGAGTATCTATGATCTAGAAATCTTGCTCAATAAATCTACATGGAGAATCACTATCGAGCAAATATCAAGGGAGTTTCTCATTCTAATTCTTTTTAATTCCTGTATTTTTAATATTTTATATATACAACGAAGACGTTGTATAATTCAAGTGGGGGGATGGAATTAGAATGTTTACTAGTCCTAATTTTTCACACAAGCATTAAAATGCTTAAAATATGCTCAAATTTAAAAAAAATTCAAGCATAATTTTATGAAAATTACATGTTACATAACCCGCACACAACAACCCTTGATAGATATTGAGAGGATTTAACCTTTCTGTTTCCAAATATTTACCCAAATTCCACAAAAATATGAGTGTGTCGGTGATGTAGTAGACTTTAGAACTTGGCTTGGTATATCTATTTGAGACCACAATAATGAGTATTATGGATTTAGATAAAGTAACTTGTTTAAATTGGTAAATTTTTAGGATTACACCCAAAAAGCCTATATGTTGTTTATTAACTAACTACACTGGTTAGTTAAATCCCTGTATAAACCCTTTGTTTACTCTCATCTTAAGAGTAAGATACCCCTAGAAAAACCAGTAGAGCCAATCCTTTAAGAATTACACCAATTATCTGTTTCGTTACACCTTTACACCTTAGCCTACCCTGTTAGATTAAGTCCATTTATCAGTTGCTAGTTGCTTAAAGTGTAAAGTATGTATTTCCCAAGTCTTGTGTCAATTTTCTATCTTTGGTACGGTTGGGAAGAAAATTTCACATTGCAAATGGGAATATATAAAGTAGCAAAACTCATGTATTTTTACTACCAACACAATTATTGGTACGTCCGAAGAATGAAGAATTACCGAAGCAATTGTCCGGAGTTATTATGATCGTGAAGATGGTGAAATTACACCGAGTTTCGTAGTATAGTATAAAAAAATCAAAAAAATAGAAAAAACGCAAAAAAAGTGGAGGAAAGTTTGAAGATAATCATTTCTCAAAAGCTTTGACCGAAGGAATTATATGATGGATCAATTATTCGTTGATACGTCTTATAATTCAACGATGTAAAGCATTGTATAAAGTGGTAGATATCGCCACTTGTCTTGTAAAAGTATGTAAAGTATGGGATGATTGGGAAGTTGACCATTACAGGAACGCCAACTCATGTTGTTGTTTTTTATCTATGATCAAAATGTTTGTAAATAGTTGTGTCTTAATCATGGTGACTGTCAGGAAAAAAGTGTCTAGCAACTTATATCTTGGACCTAGTCTATTTGTTTTGTAATTTTTATTTAACAACAATTTATTTCCCTTTCCTAATCATTAACCATGGGTTTTACACGAATGAGGATGTGATCGAGCATGCATGTTTATTTCGCCGTTACGGCTATGTATACATGTCTCAGCTGCCTTGTTGGTTTATTACTATAGGTGAAAGTTAGAAGATCCCTAACCTATGTCATTCTTCATCCTAACCCTTGGTTAAACTCGAATGAGGATGTGATCGAACACACATGTCTATTCCGTCGTTATGGCCATGTATGTGTGCTTCAGTTGCCTTGTTGGTGTGGTACTTTTGGTGAAAGATTGAAGAATGATCAAACCTAAACCTTATAATAAAAACCCATTTTACCTTTATAAACTTGTTACTCCTTAGCTCTAGTGGTGGAGATGTGTATCTTTGCCAAGCTTATGATAGAATACTCGTCATGACCAAGCAATTGAGCGAATTAGCTACATGTTACCACATATATTAGTTGAGTGATTTGAGTGTTTTCATCTTCCTATTTCATGAGGTGTTTGGTTGTGTAATTGTAATAGATCAAACGAATGCTTAAACAGAAAAATCCTTAGGGATACATTTTCATAAACTTCTAAAGGCTACATGAGGACAAGAAGGATTCAAGTAGAGGGGATATTTGATGACATCAAATAAGGTCTATTTTATAGCATCATTTATCCCATGTAATTAACCCATTTTGTATAATTATTGCAAATAATTGTTACTTAATCGTTTGTATTTGAGAATTGCAGTAATTATGGAGTACTTGGTGAAGATTAACTAAAAGGCACGCATTGTGGAGCTTAAACGAAAATATTTTGAAGATTACTATTCTTACAACCAATACGCCGTATCCATCAAGGAAGATATGACGTATTTATGCCTGCACTCGCCAAGACTACGAAGGAAACAAGATCCAATACGCCATGTCCAGAAGAAAGCAATATGCCATATTCAAGCTATATGGAAATAAAATATTCTGGAAGATATCAAACGTGGTCCCTACTCCAGAAACCCCCGATACGCCGTATCCAAGACTTTGGATATGCCGTATCGACCGTATTCTAGACCCTATAAATAGAAAACTTATAAACTAGTTTTAAGTGTGCTAAATCATATTCTCGATACCTAAGCTACAAAAATCAATTTCAGAGGAGAAAAGGAGAAGAAGAGGTCGAGCAACGCGATTAATTCCATAGGAGACAACGTGTAATTTCTTATACTCTTGTAATCGTTTAGTTTTTGGTATCATTCGTTAACTCGGTTAGTTTACCTTGGCTAAATTATTACTTTTGTATTAATTATGACATTTGAAGGCTAATACCTTCGGGTATTAGCCATTATTATGAAGATCTTAATGTTTGGTTTGTTTATCTCGATTACTTAATTTATTGTTGATTGCTTGTTTATGTTTATCAATTTATACTTGTTTACGTGCTTTTGTATATGACCTATCATTCAATTGGATCTAGTGATACAGACCAAGTAATCTAGATGTCGGGATAGCTCTCCATATAGTGATTTATACATCTAGACCGATAGGATCACAAATAACGACCTGACTCTAGTGGGATTCGTACCTAGTAATCTAGATGTCTGGATGTGCTCTCAATATATAATTTATACATCTAGAATCATAGGATCACAAGTACTATCCATCTAAAATCGTGCTAAAGAAACGCTTCTGGCTTAACTAGTTATCAGAAATTGCCTTTGGTTTGTTGAACATGTTGACTAGTAAGTGAATCTAGATAATTCAACAAGTAATGTTCTGATTCCATTAGATAGTTAGACAAGTGGACTACTAGTGTATAAATTGCCATTAAGCAGTAAGTGGGTAAAGTCTCTACGAGCTAGGGTTTAACAAGATCACCATTGCTTTAATCCCTAAGATAGATTATAATCAGGTAATAAGGATGCTTTATACGGATGCTTTAATTATGACAGAATTAATGTGTCTAGATCTTAGGATGAAGTCCCGCCTAAGTCTAAGAATGATATGCCACTTCGAGATAAGTAATCATTGCACTGAATTAACAAACCAACTTCTAATCGGATTAATGATGGCTAATACAGTTTTCTATCATAAGGCTCGACCGCTCTTTTATCTTCTGTTAATTTGCTTACGTGGGTTAAAGTGTCTTGAATTGATTGTAGTCACTAACCAAACCCGTGCCAGTCTCTCAGGCTGAAACCCCCCTTTTTAACCTGTTAGAATTAGGATTAGTATTAACATAGGATTAGCATAGGTTTGACTTAGATTAGAATTAACATATATTAGATAACCAAAATATAAATAAATTGAGAGATTTAATGTAACAATCTACATTTTTCACATCTTGATATGTCAATAAATATTCAACTAATTATTTTAAAACTTCTACGCGTTTACTTTAATTTTTATTGTTAAGTTAAATCGCGTAAACTAAAAATCAACAATCAACGTAAACGGGCACCAAGCAAATTAAAGTTTACGTCAAGCAAGCGTTATATTATTTTTATGATAGTAATAATCAACTTTTTATATTTTATTTTTATTGGTTACGTAAAACGTTTATGTTTTGCAATTGAATACATTTAGGCATACCCGGAAGCACCAATACCTATCTATACTCAACCAAATACCCACAATTATACCCAATACTCAAAAATTACAAAAATCTCTTATATACATACACAAGGAAGATATTTTTGAACTTTCTTTCTAATATACCATGTGCTTATATAACCAAGCAAGCAAACTCCTACCAAATACTTACACACTCCATACATTCTTACACATTTTTCATACCTTTCTTACACAATAGTCATTCAAGCCTAACCATGGTTAAGTTAAGTTGACCATGGCTAGTTACATATTTCTATAAAAGGCAAGGTAATGCAAGTAAACTTCACTTGTATTATTTCACATAACAAAAACAATCAAAATCCTCTCCCTTTGTACCCTAGCCCACGACTCAAATCAAACACCCATATACATTTTTAGTTTTTTATTTTACACGTATTCCAAGTATTCAAGGTTCATTATTAGACATATCTAAGGTGTATTGGAAGCTTGGTTTAGTGTTTAAAAGGGTTAATCAAGGAAAGTGCAAGATTAGGGTTTTCTTGGAAATTAGGATTTTCTAGTCTTGGAAGATTAGGTTTTGATTGCTAAACTTGGGTTTAGATCTTGTTTCTCTTCATCATACATCATTCTAAGGTCATCTAAAAACCCTACTCTCTTTACATTTATGATTTTATGTGTATATAATGTTTATATAGTAAATCACCATCTAGAAAACATATTAACATGTAAAATAGATTTTTACTTTTGATCATGGTTTGATATACTTTTTCATATGCTATATTGATGTTAAAAACATGTTGTAATGAAAGTATATACATTATACAAGTATGGTTTAATTTATGCAAGTATATATAAATTAAGGGTTTAAAAGATTACTTATTAAGTTTATGGATAAATAAATGTGAGCACTTGATGTTCTTGGACAAATGATGGACTAAAGGACCTAGAGTATATGAGACTTATAGTATAAAATGTGGTAGAGGACTTGTAGCAAACCAACTAAGCTAAAAACTTATAAAAACAAGTTTTAAACACGTTTTAACTAAAATATGAAAACCTACTGTTGTAATCATGAAAATAAAGTATTCATTTTATATTTTTATAAAATACTACAAGTTACAACGATCGTAGGCATATAGAGAACTCGAAAATCCGAGCTATAACGAAGAAGATACGCCATTTGCAAATTTACGATAATAAATGCTTTTATAATAATAATTTTATAAAAACAAATTACTATTCATTGCAGAAACTTTTTGAAAAATATCTTAGTAAGATAGAACTTTTAATTACGAAGACGTGCTCGAAAGAATCAATAAAATCGAAGTTAAAACGAATAAGATATGACTTTTACGAGGTTACGACGATTAATTTTATAAAATATACATGAACAGTAAAAGTACTGTTCACCAGAGGACCCAAAAGTTATAGATTTAGTATTTTGATAAAATTTTCTTAATACAAAAGCGTGGACCTAAAGAACGTACAAAACGGACTTAAAACGAGAAAGATACGCACTATTTTATACTTGTGCACTATTTCCTGACGTGAATAGTGTTGGTTCGTTTTTAATAAAAAAAATTGCAAACGGAGGGGCCACCAAGCAAGAGATTGTAGGATCCTAGTTTCGAAAGCGAAACAAAGGTCCGTAGTGTCAGGAAAGAAAGCTGAAGTTATCTGTTATGGGTGTGGAGGTCTGGGACAATACAAGAGGAACTGTCCAATAGTGAGAGTAGTCACCTTAAAACTTCTTGTCAAGAAACAATTTTCTAAATATATCAAGTTTGGTGTGCATATTCACAAAAAGTATTTATCACAAGGAATGAAACTAATAATCATAATAACTGAGTAAAACTCTTACACCACCTTACTATATAAAGACAATTTTTTTTAACTGACATGTTAAGCGGAAGGGAACGAATAAGCCCACTAGAAGCCGATCCTTGGTCGCAACAATAAATATTAAACCATCGTCACTAATCTTGAACGCTCAAGTTAAAGAAATTTAAAAGGGAATGCAAACGAGTTACTAAGCATGGTAACAAAATATTCGAAAGACATAAATAAAAATAACAAATAGATTTGTTGCCACAACATCCGTTTATTATCTTAGAAATAAGATTACATAAGGACATAAAGGAAATACAAGTTTTATTACAACCCTCCCCTAGCAATAATATCTATTTCTTCCAAAGTAGATCCACACCAATAGCGAGGACAATGATCGGCGCGATAATCGCTAGAATAAAGGCCAAATACTAAAATTCTTCTTCGTATGGGACGTAGGAAAGATAAATGCCGAGTGCTATCGCACTCGCCATCGCCAAGAGTGTAATGATATGCAACATTTTTTGAGGATTGGATAAGAGAAAATTTAAGTGAAAGAGTTAGTGTTGTATGGAGAAATGGAGGAGAAAAATTTGGTATTTAAAAAGGAGGGGCTGACCGTTGGTCACTATTTAGTGGCCGTTGGAGTCACTGTTCATGTCTGTTGGGGTGTCACTGTTCACTTACAAAAAAATAAAAATAAAAATATTTACCCACACCTCTTCATTAACACCATTCCAGAAGGCAACTCAAACTGAATTTCAGGACGAAATTATTTTAACAAGAGGAGACTGTAACAATCCGTATTTTCAGGTCATTTTACGATGTTAATTAATTCACTATTTATTTTTAGTCTTGTACGCGTTTGCTTTTAATTTTAATCGTTAAGTTAAATTACGTAAACTAAAAATCAACAATCAACGTAAACGGACACCAAACAAATTAAAGTTTACGTCAAGCAAGCAATATATTATTTTTACGAAAGTAATAATCAACTTTTTATATTTTATTTTTATTGGTTACGTAAAGTGGGTACGTTTCGCTATTAAATACAAATAGGCATACCCGAAGCACCAATACCCATCTAAACTCCAACCAAATACCCACAATTATATCAACCAAACCTCAAACATTTGTAATTTTCCTCCCGTCACCTATACATACATATGGCCGGATATAAAGAAAGAAAACCAAAGATATTTTGAGATTTCAAATTAACACATGTTGTATAAGCTTTCAAGTAAACTTTTCTAACTAGTCTTACATTTTCCAACTCTTGTAAGAGCCCACTTCCCCTCCCATGAGTTTCATACACAATGGTCGTTTAAGCCTAACCATGGTTAAGTTAAGTTGACCTTGGCTAGTTAATAAACATATTCTATAAAAGGCAAGTTAATGCAAGTAAACTCACTTGTATTATTTCACATAACAAAAACAATCAAAATCCTCTCCCTTTGTACCCTAGCCCACAGCTCAAATCAAACACCTATATACATTTTTAGTTTTTGATTTACAAGTATTCAAGTAGTACAAGGTTCATATAGACATATTGTAAGTGTATGAAGCTTGGTTTAGTGTTTAAAAAGGTTAATCAAGGAAAGTGCAAGATTAGGGTCTTCTCGGAAATTAGGGTTTTCTAGTCTTGGAATTTGATTCTAAACTAGGGTTTAGATCTTGTTTCTCTTCATCATACATCATCATAAGGTCATCTAAAAACCCTACTCTCTTTACATTTATAATTTTATGTTTATATAATATTTATATAGTAAATCACCATCTAGGAAACATATTAATAAGTAAAATGGATTTTTACTTTTGATCATGGTTTGATATACTTTTTCATATGCTATATTGATGTTAAAAACATGTTGGAATGAAAGTATATACATTATACAAGTATGGTTTAATTTATACAAGTATATATAAATTATGGGTTTAAAAGATTACTTATTAAGTTTATGGATAAATAAATGTGAGCACATGATGTTCTTGGACAAATTATGGACTAAAGGACCTAGAGTATATGAGACTTATAGTATAAAATATGGTAGAGGACTTGTAGCAAACCAACTAAGCTAAAAACTTATAAAAACAAGTTTTAAACACATTTTAACTAAAATATGAAAACCTACTATTTTAATCACAAAAATAAAGTATTTATTTTATATATTTATAAAATACTACAAGTTACAACGATCGTAGGCATATAGAGAACTTGAAAATCCGAGCTATAACGAAGAAGATACGCCATTTGCATGTTTACGATAATAAATACTTTTATAAAAAAAAATTTATAAAAAAAATTAATATTCATTGCAGAAACTTTTTGTAAAATATCTTAGTTAGATAGAATTTTTAATTACGAAGACGTGATCGAAAAAATCACAAAAATCAAAGTTAAATCGAATAAGATATGACTTTTACGAGGTTACGACGGTTAATTTTATAAAAATAGTTTTATAAAATATACATGAACAGTAAAAGTACTATTCACCAGAGGACTCAAAAGTTATAAATTTAGTATTTTGATAAATTTTCTTAATACAAAAGCGTGGACATAAAAAACGTACAAAACGGACTTAAAACGAGAAAGATACGCACTATTTTATACTTGTGCACTATTTCTTGACGTGAATAGTGTTGGTTCGTTATAAATAAAAAAATTTGCGAAATATTTTAGAATCACTTAAATAATATTTATACATGTTTTAAACTTTATAAATATTATTTTACAAAGGCGATTGAACTATTTATATGATTATACGAGTACAAATACATGGTTATTATTTATCAAATGCGATTTAAATATTATTTCACAAATACAATTAGATGGTGATGTAGCTATATAGAATTATTAATGTATTAGTAATCTAAGGACTTAGTACTCATAACTGCCTATAATTAATTAGGTTGGCCTTCGGTCATAACGTCGAGAACGGTACACTATATTTGATTATCCCATTTATCGTCCAATCACTCAAGGTGATTAATGAGCTTCACGTTTTACTTGTTTTACACATATACATTACAACTTTTATGTGAGAATATGCTTTGTAACAAATACTTATTTGCCATTATTTGGTTTGAATTTATTACATGTGCATTTACAATTCGTTTTGCAAACTAGTGTACATACTCAATTACTTATTTTGGGACGAAATACATTGCTAGTTTCACTTTATATTTGAAAACAAGGACATTACTTTACTTTTACCCTAATGATTATGGATTAGATTAAGCGGATTGAACTGTTAACTACGAGTTGGTATGCGCGAATGTTATAAAATATATCTATTGGGGTGTGACAATCCCCGTTCGGGTGATTAGCTATCACTGGACAAATGAACGTTGTACCATGTCGGAGTACAGAACTACACATACATGAGCTTGAACTTTTACCATTCCTTGAATAAAGTGGCATACACTCAAGTCTGTGCCGTAGTTTCATGAACTTAGAGTAATCGTAATCATTGTTTTATACACACATGAATATTTACGTTGCCTTGAATAAAGTGGCAATACATACTTTGAACAATGATGGTCCAACTATACTTATATTTTTGTGACTATTTGGGGATTGAAATGGTCATGCATACTTTACAACTCTTTAATTTCCAACATTTATACACACATTTTGGTGAACATTTAAGGATTGAAACGGTCATACATACCTTACAAAACTTTGGTTCAACGTTTACACTTATAAAAACTTATGAACTCACCAACTTTATGTTGACACTTTTTAAGCATGTTTTTCTCAGGTAAATTAGATGCTTGGTTTATATGATGCGCATTGGAGTCTAAATAATTCAAGATTTCTTTTCAAACGACACAGTTAGAGGTCGTTCTCTCATGACTTGAGCAATGATATTATAAATTAACGCTCCTAGAAACATATTCTGATGCGACCCATTTTTGGGGGTGTTACATTTAGTATGTTCAAACCCCCATTCACCTTTTGTACGAGCATCAGGTGTAGTCCTTATCTTCACTATGTTTTCAAACTTGGTAAGGTGGAATTTAATCTTTTTAAGGCTCAATTACAAATAAGATCATTGTATCTTGTTGTGCCTACAAATTAGTATCTTGAACATTTGCCTGTTGTGTCTCTTGCAAATAGTAAGAGTACGGAATGATATTGCTATCACTTGTTATCTCATTATCTATAAAATCCACAATCGGTGTTTGTTTAAAATCCTGCATTGCATGTACACTTTGATTTTTCATATCATTAAGATGGGTTTCAAAATGGGGTACCTTTGAGATAACGTCAGAACCATAGTTAGAAATATTAGCCATGAGAACTGCTTTTGCATTCGAGACATCATCACAGTCAGAATCATAAGTATCAGGATCCTCATTCTGGAATGCAGCATTATTTGGAATGATTGTCTGAACAACTTAACCGTCTGGAACCCCTGGATCTGCAAGAAATGCGAGTTGCTCTTCATCTAAAATTTTCCAGCTTCTTGAGCTTCAGCTAACTTTGCTTTATCCTTATACCATGCTGCATTCCTTGGTCACTTAGGCTGAGTGCATTGCCTAGCCATATGTCCTTCACCTTGACAGTTGTAGCATTTAACAACCCTTGCATGTCCACTTGCATTGTTTCCTCTAGAACTAGTAGCATTACTCTTATAACCAGTACCAGAATAATTTTGCCCTTGACTCCCCTGAACTTGTTGCACTATGACATTGCCATCTTGAATAGTGGCTTGGTTTCTTAGATTCGAGGAAGTTCTAAGTTGATTATTTATAGAGGGGAGCCTTAAGGAAGCTACAGCTGTTAGAAAAGCCATTGCCTTGTTAAGACAAGCAATTAGATCATCTTCTGGAGAAAATACCGGAATAGCAAGACCTGAGTCCACAAGAGGTGGCTCAGTCACAAGTTGTGTAGAAACTTAAGGTGATTGATAAGCAATTTGTGGAACAGATGAGGTTTAATGATTCATTTGAGACTGATATGGATATGATAGTGGAACAGATGAATGATTGAATTAAGGTTGTGATGGATAAGTAGATGATTAATGTTGAGTGGTATGAATTGATCCATATTCAGATGGTGGAAACTGTTGTTGAAGCTGAGGATTATTGTATGAAGACTAATAAGTATTGAAGTGAGGTGGTGTCATCTGATGATTAGTGACTAGTGCAAGTGGATCTTGATTGCGTTCACGCATAAGACGAACTTCATTTGCATGGAGTTCGTGTTGTTCAAGATATGCATGAAGCTGATTAAAGTTGGTAGTATGCAAATATTTTACGAGCTTGACATCAGTCACAAACTTACTCCATTCAGGTGAAAGACTGTTTAAAAACTTGGTATTAACTTGAAATTGTTCCATTTTCATGTTGTAGATGTTCATGTCATTAATCAGCTGAGTGAATCTCAAATAATAATTATGAAGTGATTCCCCCTTGATATGAGTAAACTTATCAAATGCATCATACAGTTTACACTCTCTTTCCTGCTTAGTCAAAGAGGTACCTTGCATTGGTAATTGAACTCTCTCCCATAAATCCTTGGCAACTCTATGATGATTAACAAGTGAATAGATATCAGCTGGTAGACCTTGAAGAATGATATTGGTTGCCTTCATATCACAGTCAGTTTGAATTTTCTCAGAAGCAGATAATTCAGCATATTTCTTTGTTCTGGTCACCCCATTCTCTTCAATAGTAGGCCAAATGAGTAGACCGTGTTCAACTGATTCAAGTATCATTCTTTCGTGCTCTCTGTTTTGCATGTATAATTCCATTCTACTTTTCCAAGAATCATACAGGTCCTTGTCCAACATTGGTGGATGATTGTCAGCACTGGAGAGTATCATGTACTCAACAAGAGTACTCTTTTGTCCAAGTAGAATAATTGAATCCATTTTAATGTGATAAGATAAAAAAAATGATCGTATAGTGATTGGAGGTTGTTGTGTTAAAGTGAGGTTTGATTAATGTAATTGAGTCTTTGGAATACACGAGATTTTACAATTCTTGATAAAATCGAGAAATCAAATTTTCAAGGGATTTTACAAATCAAAGAACAACTGTATAATTCTCCTATTGAAAGCGTATAGTTCACCAAAGTAAAGCGTATAAATCTCCCAAGAAAATGATGTATAAATCGCCTATAAAGATGATGTATAAATCGCCCTAGAAACCAACGTATAAATTGCCTTAAGAATGAGCGTATAATTCGCTTGAGTAATACACGTATTATTCGCCTAAAGAGAAACACACGTATAATTCTCCTATAGAGCTACGTATAATTCGCCTGAAGAAAAAAACGTATAACTCGCCTATGAAATTACGTATAATTCGCATGAAGAGAAACACACGTATAATTCGCCTATGGAGCTACGTATACTTCGCCTGAAGAAAAAACATATAACTCGCCTATGAAATTACGCATAATTCGCCTGAAGAGAAACACGCGTATAACTCGCCTTCACGTATAATACGCCCAATACACTTCGAAACTCAAAAACCAAAAATCTTAAAAAGACTCACTTTTTGACGTTTTTACATGATTTTTCTTGTACTTCTTACCTATCCAAGACTATTAGAACCTTAAAAACAAAAACTTTAACATTTTTGACACAAAAAATTTAAAATTAAGATTCTTGGTACAAAACCCTCTTTCTAACCAAAAAGATGAAATTTTTTATGGTTTTTTAAAGATTTTCTTGTACTACTAGCCTGAACTAAGATAAATAAAGAAGAAAGTTTAAAGCTTTATGGTTTTTAAACCCTCAAAAGATGAAAACCTTTTGATAGGTTCGAACCAAAATACACGAGTAAAGTCAGTAACAAATGCACAAAAAACCTTCACAAACACCCCATGGCTCTTGATACCAATTGTAGAATATCTTAACACATATAGTATGAATACTTAGAGAGAGAAACAAAGAAAAGAATATTAGATTTACTAGGTGAGAAAAATGAACAACCAACACCCTCTCCATGTGTGGAGAGGGTATAAATACAATGGATAGTTGCCGGTCATGGGCCTTACAAGAGGCTTTCCATTGGCCTTTAGCCTGGTTAGATTTCTATCTTAACCATTTGACTTACTACGAGCTACGACTAACTATATTGGAAGTGACCGATACTTTTGGTATTTCTAACACTTAAGTTTAGCATTGCCCTCAATTCAACAAAACAAAACAAAGTATAAAATAAAGAAATAAGAGTAAGAGAGAACCAGATATCCAGGCATAGCAATTGTACTTGAGCTTCATGTGCTTCTGGCATCTTCACCTGCAGTAGTCGTATACAAACTATGAAAATGCACAATATTTTTGGATTTTTAAATTTTTTTTCAGCAATGCTACACCCCCACACTTAAGTTTTGACATGGTTTTGAAAGATCTAGGTGTAGACATTGGAAGTAAAACTAGGAATTAAAGTACTGAAAATACACGGGTTGCCTCCCGAGAAGAACTTATTTTATTAACGAGTCATCAGCCGGACTCGCACTCCTTTGGCTTCATTTTTTTAGTGTAGATTTCTCACTCGGGTCCTTTTTGACGTAAATGTAATTTCCTTTTACTATTCCCTCACCAGTTTCATCTAGGTCATACAGCTTAGCTTTGTTGCAAGTGTTTTATACTACGCTGTATATGAATGGTTTTCCTGCGACCCATGACATGGTCTTGCGATAGTCTGCTGGAAACGATGCCAGGAACGGAATAACTTTCATTTTTCCTTCTTTCTAACATTAGGTGAATTTCCTCATTTGTTAGCTCATTTATTTGTTCCTCATCATGGTAAAGTTTAACACGATGTCTATTGACAATGAAGCTTCCTCAGTGTTTGTCATATAACTCGACATAACCAGATGGAAAACCATGTTTGACCACAAATGGTCCATACCATTTTGATCTGAGTTTTGGAGCTTTGAACTTGTACTTTGAATTATATAAGAGAACTTTGTCTCTGGCCTATAATTCTTTTTCGGATCCTAAGCTTCTTATCATGATAAGCTTTAGTTCGAGCTTTGTAGAGTTTTGAATTCTCATATGCTTGGAGTCTCAATTCATCGAGTTCATGCAATTGCAAGAATCATTTTTCTCCGGCAATGTTGAGATCGGGATTACAACTCCTAAGGGACCAATAAGCATGATGTTCAATTTTAAACGGCAAGTGACATGTTTTTCCGTACAACAACCGGTACGGTTTAGTGCCAATTGGTGTTTTGTATGCCGTTCAGAAAAAGCATCATCAAGTTTTCTTGACCAAACTGAAGGATTATCCTTGACCGTTTTCTTAAGAATTCTCTTTAAGGCTCTGTTGGTGTTTTTAACTTGCTCGCTTATTTGCAGATGGTAAGCTATAGCAAAACGATGATGAACTCCATATTGTTTTAAAACTTTCTCCATTTGTTTATTACAGAAGTGAGTACCTCTGTCACTTATCAAAGCTTTAGGAATGCCAAATCGAGAGAAAAGTTTTTTGAGAAAATTGATTACGACTCGTGCATCGTTAGTGGGTAAAGCTTCAGCTTCTGCCCATTTAGACATGTAATCAATAGCAACGAGAATGTATTCGAACGTATATGATTTAGGGAATGGTCCTATGAAATCCATTCCCCATATGTCAAATATCTCACTAACTTGGATACTGTTTTGAGGCATCTCATCTCTATGGGAAAGGCTACCAGAACATTGGCAAGCATCACAATTTTGAACGAGAGTAAGAGCCTCTTTAAAAATTGTTGGCCAATAGAAACCAGCATCAAATACTTTCTTTGTTGTGGTGGAGGGACCATATTGTCCCCCAGTCGGGCCATGATGACATTCATCAAGAATTTTTTGGGTCTCAGAACCGTAAACACATCTCCTGATCATCCCGTCGGGACACATTTTGAAGAGATATGGATCGTCCCAGAAATAATGCTTAAGTTTCGAAAAGAACTTGCATCGCTGAGTGTAAGTTAAACCTTTTCTGAGAATTTTTCCAACGAGATAGTTGGCGAAATCGGCGAACCATGGAAGACCGCCTTCATCGTTCGATGAGACATTCATGAGGGTTTCGTTAGGGAAGTTATCATCGATATCTTCATCCCTTAATTCCTCAAGGTGTGTATTTTCAAGTCGTGACAAATGGTCTGCCGCAACATTTTCTGCTCCCTTTTTATTTTTGATTTTAATATCAAATTCTTGGAGTAGTAAAATCCATCAGATATGACGCGGTTTAGCATCTTGCTTAGTAAACAGATAATTTAATGTAGAGTGGTATGTGAAAACAACAATTTTGAGAGAACAAGATATGATCAAAATTTATCGAACGCGAAGATTACGGCAAGCTGTTCTTTCTCAGTTACCGTATAATTTTGTTGTGCTTTTTTGAGAGTTTTGCTGGAGAAATGGATAGGACGGAAATGTTTTCCTTCGCTTTGTCCAAGCACAGCTCCAACAGCAAAATCGCTTGCATATCACATAAGTTCAAACAACAAAATTTCTTGCAAAATCGGTGCATTTGTTAACTTTTCTTTGAGAGATTCAAACGCTTTGATGCATTTTTTTATTGAATTCAAAGACTGCGTCTTTTTCGAGAAGTTTCTTCATTAGACGGGAGATTTTGGAAAAGTCTTTGATGAATCGACTATAAAATCCTGCATGCCAAAGAAAACTCCTAACGGCTTTGATGTTAGTCGGTGGTGGAAGTTTGGCTATTAGATCAATTTTTGCCTTGTCGACTTCTAATCTTGCGTTGGAGACTTTGTGTCCTAGCACAATTCCTTCTGTCACCATTAAGTGACATTTCTCCCAGTTCAGAACAAGATAAGCTTGTTTGCATCAGATGAGAATTTGTTCAAGATTTACAAAACAGGAATCGAATGAATCTCCAAATACTAAAAAATCATCCATGGAGGTTTCAAGCATGTCTTGAAAGATAGCGATCATGCACCTCTGGAAAGTGGCTGGTGCATTGAAAAGACCAAAAGGCATACGCTTGTAAGCGTAGGTTCTATAGGGGCAAGTAAATGTGGTCTTTTCCTAATCGGTCGGTTCGATTAGGATTTGAAAATAACCAGAAAATCCGTCGAGAAAGCAAAAGAATTTGTTCCCCGTTAGCCTTTCCAGCATTTGATCCATGAAGGGTAGAGGAAATTGATCCTTTCTGGTGATAGTTCTTGTAGGGACAAGTTCGTTCTTCTTGTTTGTCACAACGGTCATTCCTCCTTTCTTAGGTACGTAATGTACAAGACTTACCCAAGGACTATCTTTGATGGGGTAGATGATATCGGTATCGAGAAGTTTGATTATCTCTTTTTTTACGATCGCTTTCATGTTTGGGTTAAGTCGACGTTGTCTTTGAATGACGGGTTTAGAGTCATTCTCAAAGTAATTTTGTGTCTGCAGAAAGAAGGGCTAATGCCCGGAATATTGGATGTTTTCTAAGAAAACGCTTCCTTGTGTTTCTTGAGAATGGAAACAAGACGTTTCTTTTCATCGTCCTTAAGCAGAGCGGATATGAGTACTTAAAGAAGAGAATCTTTTTTCCAGAAAAGCATATTCCAGATGTTTAGGAAGAGGTTTCATTTCAAGATCGGTTGGTGGATCTTGGATAGAAGTCTTGATTCTTAGATTTTCCTCAATAGGTAATTCCTCGAAATTATCCTCGTCTTCTTCCTTTTGTTTAGGAATTCCTTCGACATTGGCTGCCATGAATTCTTTGAATTCTTTGTCGAGAGATGATTCGTTAATTTTTTCCGATGTGTTAGAGAATGGTTCAGAATCATCGAGAAATACATCCAATTCTTCATCTGTTACTTGGTTAATAACATCCATGCGGAAGCATGTGTCATCACTGGAGTGAGAATGTTGCATATCTTTGTTTTTGACTTGGATGATAGCATCAACGGTGTGTAGAAATGGTCTTCCTAAAATAAGAGGAACTTTGTCATCCTCCTCCATTTGTAGGATAACAAAATCTATAAGGAATACAAACCTTCAAACTTGGACGAGCATGTTCTCAGCAACTCCCATCGGGTATTGGTAAGTATGATTAGCTAAGAGGATACTCATTCTTGTAGGTTTCAAGTTGTTTTCACAAAGTGAAGCGTATAGTGAATATGGCATCAAGTTGATGCTTGCGCCAAGATCGGCCAAGGCGAGATATTCAACTGATCCTGCTAAGGTATACAAAATCAAAAAGCTTCTAGGATCACCCAGTTTAGGTGGGAGCTTGTTTTGAACAATTGCGGAGCATTCTTCGTTTAAGAAGGCAGTAGAGATTTGCTCCATCTTACTTTTGTTGCTCACAAGATCTTTCAAGAACTTCCCATAATTGGGCATGCCGGCTAGGACATCAACTAGGGGTACGTTGATTCTAACTTCTTTAATTAGATCAATGAACTTGGCATATCGTTCTTCCATCTTTTCTTTGCGTAGGCGTTGAGGGTATAGGATTTTTGGTTTGTACGCCTTGAGTGGTGGCGGATCGGATTTAGCTTGTTTGGAAGAAGACGATTCTACTTCCTTTTCGGCTTTATCTGCCGCATCTTCACTATCATCATAGATGACGGTTGTTTTGGCATTCAGGTTTGCTGGTGGATCATATGTCTTACAACTTCGTGTGAATACGACATTCACATGCTCATTTCGAGCGGGTGGTGGTCGGTAAGGTTTGTCATTTGTTGGGTTGGGTTTTGGATTGGTTTGAGTATTACTTGGAAGTGTACCAGTTGGTCGAGAGGAACATTGGTCGGAGAGTCGACCAAACTTTGTTTCAAGGTCTTGAATCGCAGCTTGGTGATTCTTTTATCCTTGCTCAACTTTGGTGTTGAGGTTGAAGAACTAATTTTTGACAATGTCATTTGATGATTTTTAAGCGACCATAAATTCTCGCATGGTTTTTTCAAAGTCAGACTCATCGAATTTATTTTCAGGTGTTGGTGGAATGGAATGGTTGTCTTCTCGTGGTTGGGAATTTCGGTTGTCATATCTTGGTTGAAGGTCACGCTAGTTGCCAGAACTCCAATCGTAGTAGTTTCCTCGATATCCTCCTCCTCAATATCCTCCGTATGCATAGTTTTCTTCTTCATCCTTAGGTCCTCCCATGGGTTTGTCATCACACTCTGATGATGGGTGTGGTCCTCCACAACTGTTGCATCCATCTCACATCTCCTTCATTTCTCCTTTGATATCTTTGAACTGCGAGTCGATTTTTATGGTTAACGCCTCTATTTTTTTCCATGAGTTGGAAGTTGTGGCTACCTTCTGCGAAGGAAATGGTTTTCCGAAGAGGTTTAGCTTTGATGTCTTTAGACCAATCAAGTTTCAAGAGAACTCGATCTTCAAGCAACCGGTGTGCTTCGTTAGGGGTCTTGTAGAGGAAGATTCCTCCGGCATCTAGGATAGCTTGTGTGGCTTCGTCAAGTCCATGGTAGAAGATTTGGATTATGGTTCCTTGTCCTAACCCATGTCCGTGACAACTACGAAGTAGCTCCTCAATACGTAGTAAAGCATCAACAAGGGATTCGTTTGGATGTTGGGTAAAACCTTAAATTTCTCCTATGAGTCGGTTGAACATTGCAGATGGAAAGAATCGGCTTACGGAAGCTTGTCATTTCTTCTTAGGTAGTGATAACACCAGAACTCAGTTCATTGAACCATACTTTAGCATCATCGGCGAGGGATGATGGGAAAATTTTGAGTTTGATTGCGTCCACATTGGTGTTACCATATCAGAACATTCCACAAATCTAGACGAATTCGGCGATGTGCTTGTGCGGATCGGCCCGCGCACGGTTGTGAAATTGTCGGTCTTTGATCATCGAGAGGTGATGATCTTTAACGGTGAATTTGTCTCCAAGGTCAACCGCGACGATAGCGGCCCCAAGAGTGGGTGCTACGGCTCGGTTGTTACCGCACATAGGTTGATCGTCGGCCATTAGGAATGGCAAATCAAAAACGGGTTGTAAACAACTAAGGCTTCGAAAAGGTTTTCGAAAGGTGGGTATTTAACTTTGGGAACTCGGTCTTTTTGGGATATGAATGGGCTTCTCTTCTTTTTCTTTTTGGTTTGGTGAATGAAAGGTTCGGGTTCTGAATAAGGAGTAGTTGGTTCTTGTCTAGAAGAACGAGAGTTCATTCAAGAGCAAAACACAACTAGGAGAGGATCCGAGTAGGACGCGGTTCTGAGAAAAAGGTATGAAAGGTGGTACGAAAAAATATGAATTGGGCTGCTCAGAAGGTTCCAACCGGCGGCTGAGACTTCCAGCTAGTCGGTTGGCTGCTTCTGGTTGGTCGTGAGAGCTGAGCTAGTCGGCTCAGGTGTTCAGCCAGACGGCTGCCTGGTTCTGAAAGAGATTTTTTTTAAATCAAGGTTCGGGCAGCACGAATCGATTAGAGCATGAAATTTAAACTAAATCATGATCAAATCCCTGGCAGGGGTGCCAAAAACTTAATGCATGCGATACGAATAAGTTTTAAATTTATAACACGGATACTGAATTTCTTTGCAACACATACGAGCAAGTGTACTCGTCCATTGATAGCAAGTGAATGTATGGTAAGCCGAGATCGTTCGCGGGGATTAGTGTATTTTGGTGAAGTTTTAAAATTCGATACTAACGATACTAACAAGCAAGGAATGATTATGATTAAGATTCAAATGATTAAAAACTACACATGGTTAGACTAGTTTGGGAAATTCAATTTGTATGATTGTGATGAACACTTTAACAAGTTGATTGTAAGAATTAGATGGTGATCTAATCATTTGTTTTCAAAACCTTCAATCTTCGTCAAGACTTTAAGTGACAAAAACAAGCATTAAGTTTAATCAATCAATTCAAGACTCGTTCAAGTTTTAAGTTGTTTGATTCGCGGTTTGTTTCACAAACTTGTTAACACCTACAGTTATGATTCTTGTTAGATCAAACCACCTAAGAAATGGTCAATACAAAAGGTAGCCGATCATAGACAAAAAGGCGACAATTGATTGATTAAGAATGCCCCTTTCGACCTATGATATGTTTAACAATCAATCCGGTTTGGTAAAACAATGTCACATGAATCATAGCATAGATAGATCTTATAAATAGCTTGAAATTAAAGAAAACATGTGATCACAATCATAATCAAATTATTATTCCACAAACATCATCTAATCAAGTTCATAAAGATACTAGCCACTCATAGCAAACAAAGTCATAATTCCAGAATTTAAAGGATTCATAAACATGATTAAAAGGTTTTACAAAGTTTGTAAAAGATTACAAGGAATGAGGCTTGGTTGCCTTGAAGAATGGTGATGATTTCTTGATGTTCTTGACCTCCTAAAATGGCTTCTTCCTTCTTCAAACTTTTGGGATTTTCCTAGGTTTCTAAGAAAGGTTTATGGCTTTCAGAGAGAGTGGAGATTACTATTAGAGAGTAGTATAGATGATTAATGATTGGATATTGAAAACATTAGCCATAGGACCGTATTTATACTACCAGGAAGGCCTTGGGGTATTCAATGATTTTATTAGGGCCAAAGGTTCATAAAATGCTAGGTACAAGAGGTCTAGATCCTTCTTAATTGTTCATGGGCCTTCAACATGCAATTAAGGGAGATAACGAGCTGGAGCCGGGTGGCTCGTGGCCTTAGCCGGGCGGCTGGCTGTGCATCCCTATACACAAGTTTCTTGATTTCGCGTTTAAGCTATCCGTTTGAGTTGTGCTTGGTCGTGGGTCAGTATATTTTAGTAAAACTTCATTTAAGCTCATTCTTGGGACTTGGAAGCTTGAATGGTTGGTTCTTTTACTCTTGAAATGCTTTTGATCTTTAGTCTTGATTCGGGATTCTTCATACTTGCATAAAACTTGATTTCTTTGCTTTTCTTGTTGATGACATCAAATAATGTCACTTTTATAGCATCATTTATCCCATGTAAATAACCCATTTTATGTTATTATTGCAAGAATTGTTACTTAATCGTTTATATTTGAGAATTGCAGTGATTATGGAGTACTTGGTGAAGATTAGCTAAAAGGCACGCATACTAGAGCTTAAACGAAGAAATATGAAGAAATTGACTCTCACATCCAATACGCCGTATCCATCAAAGAAGATATGGCGTATCTATGCCTGCAAAAGTCAAAATAAATAAATAAATGAATAAATATTCTAGAAGATATCAAATATGGTCCCTACTCCAAGAAACCCTCGATACGTCATATCTAACTCTCTCGATACGCTGTATCGACCAAATTCCAGACAGTATAAATAGAAAACCTATAAACAGGTTTTTAGTATGCTTGATCATATTTTCGACACCTTAACCACAAAAGTCGATTTTCAAAAGACAAGAAGAGCAGAAGAGGTCAAGCAAAGCTATTAATTCCATAGGAAACACCTTGTAATCTCCTATACTCTAGTAATCATTCGATAATTAAGGGCTAATACCATTGGGTATTAGCCATGGTTATGAAGATTTAAATGTTTGGTTTGTTTATATCGACTGTTTAATTTATCATTGATTGCTTGTTTATGTTTATCAATTTATACTTGTTTACGTGCTTTTGTATGCGACCTATCATTCAACTGGATCTAGTGATACCGACCAAGTTAGCTAGATGCCGAGATGGCTCTCCATATAGTGATTTATATATCTAGATCAATAGGATTACAAATAATATCCTATCTTTACTAATCGCTTAAGGGAATAAGTTATTCTAGCAGGTGACCTAGTATAATGTTCTTCTTCCTTTGGTAAAGAGTTGGATAGTGGACTACTAGAATATAAATTGCCATTAAGCAGTAAGTGGGTAAAGTCCCGATGGGCTAGGGTTAACAAGATCACCATTGCTTTAATCCCTAAGATTGATTATAATCAGCCAATAGGATGCTTTATGCGGATGCGTTTAATTGTGATAGAATTCTAGGTTTCTAGGTTTTAGGAAGAAGTGCCGCCTAAATCTTGGAATGATATGTCGCCTCGAGATA
The DNA here is from genome assembly GCA_026074375.1 of Tanacetum coccineum. Classification (NCBI taxonomy): domain Eukaryota; kingdom Viridiplantae; phylum Streptophyta; class Magnoliopsida; order Asterales; family Asteraceae; genus Tanacetum; species Tanacetum coccineum. The sequence continues at coordinate 26,812 of BQNB010038593.1, read as the reverse complement.
AACACTCATTGTACTAAATAAACAAATCAACATTTTAATTGTATTAATCATGGTTAATACAATTTTCTTATATTTGGCTAGACCTCTCTTCTATCTTTTGTCTGTCTGCTTGCGTGTGTTATTGTGTCTTAAATTGATCTAAGTTACCTTAAAACTTGTGCCAGTGTCTCAGACTGTAAATCCCACTTATCCGTTAGAATTAGGATTAACATAGGTTTAACATAGGTTTAACATAGAATTAACATATTTTAAATTAACTTAGTTTAGTTAACCAAAATATTAAGAGAAGAAAAGATTTCATTCTCTCTCTTAGTGATCGACACCCTACTTACCACGAAACTCCATCTGATCGGGTACACTGGCCGTTAAAGTGTTGTTTTAGGTAAAGTCGGAAAAATATAAATTTAAAACTTGATAACTTAAAATTACCTAACCACAACGACACATCAAAACTCATGTATTTTTACTAACATCACAATTATTGGTACGTCCGAAGAATGAATAATTGTGGAAGAAATTATTCGGAGTTATTATGATTGTGAAGATGGTGAAATTACACCGAGATTCGTATTATAGTATATGTATAAAAAAATTGAAAAATTAGAAAATCGCAACAAAAAAGAGGAGGAAAGTTTGAAGATAGTCGCTTCATTAAAGCCTTAAACCAATGAAATTATTTGAAGGATCGATTATTCGTTGATACGTATAATAAATCAACGATGTAAAGTTTTGTATAAAGTGGTAGATATCGCCACTTGTCTTTGTAAAAGTATGTATAGTATGGGATGATTGGGAAGTTGACCGTTACGGGAACGCCAACCTAGCTTGTTGTTTGTGATCAATGATCAAGAGGTTTGTGTAAATATTTAGGAGTCTTTATCATGGTAACGGTCGAGAAAATATCTAGAAACTTGTACCTTATTTGTTTGGACTTAATCTATTTATTTCATGAATTTTTATTTAACAACAATTATTTCCCTTTCCTAATCATATCCTTAGGTTTTATTCGAATGACAATGCGAGCAATCACATGTGTCTATTCCGTTGTTACGGCCATGTATGTGTGGTTTTGTCCGCCTTGTTAGTTTATTAATTTTGGAGAAAGATTAGAAGATCCATACCCTATATCACTCTACTAGTCCTACTCTTTAGCTTATTCGAGTTAAGGTTTGAATGCAGTCATATGTGTCTATCCCATCATTATGGGTGTGTATGTATGGTCTTTGTCACATTTTCTAGAATATTAGTATCGATTAAAGACTAGAAAGAATGATCAAACCCTTTAAGCCTAAAATATAAAACCTAATTTACCTTTATAAACTTGTTACTCCTTAGCTCTAGTGGTGGAGATGTGTATCCTTGCCAAGCCTATGATAGAATACTCGTCACGACCGAGTAATTGAGCAAATTAGTTACATGTTACCACATAGATTAGTTGAGTGATTTAAGTGTTTTCATCTTCCTATTTAGTGAGGTGTTTGGTTGTGTACTTGTAATTGATCAAATAAATGCTTAATGGAAAAAATCCTTATGGATACATTTTTATAAACATCTAAAGGCTACTTGTAGTAAGATTCAAGTGGGGGGATATTTTATGACATCAAACAACGTCACTTTTATAGCATCATTTATCCTATGTAAATAACCCATTTTGTATAATTATTGCAAGAATTGTTACTTAATCATTTGTATTTGAGAATTGCAGTAATTATAGAGTACTTGGTAAAGATTAGCAAAAAGGCACGCATTCTGGAGCTTAAACAAAGATATTTGAATATTACTGTTCTGACATCCTATACGTCGTATCCATCAAGGAAGATATGGTGTATTTGTGCCTGCACTTCATAAGAAACCACAAAGATACAAAGTTCAATACGTCGTATCCAGGAGAACTCTATACGCCTTATTCAATATAAAGTAATAAAATATTCCGAAAGATATCAAACATGGTCCTAGTCCAAGAAACCCCTGATACGCCATATCCATCTCTCTCGATACGCCGTATCGACCAAATTCTAGACAGTATAAATAGAAAACCTAAAAATTGGTTTTTAGTGTGCTTGATCATATTTTTGATACCTTAACAGCAAAAGTCGATTTTCAGAAGACAAGAAGAGCAGAAGAGGTCAAGCAAAGCTATTAATTTTATAGGAAACACCTTGTAATCTCCTATACTCTTGTAATCGTTTGATTTTTGGTATCATTCGTTTAACTTGGTTAGTTTATCTTGGTTGGATTATTACTTTTGTATTGATTACAATAATTGAGGGCTAATACCCTTGGGTATTAGCCATTATTATGAAGTTTTGAATGTTTGGTTTGTTTATCTCGAATGCTTAATTTATCGTTGATTGCTTGTTTATGTTTATCAATTTATACTTGTTTACGTGCTTTTGTATACGACCTATCATTCAACTAGATCTAGTGATACCGACCAAGTTAGCTAGATGCCGGGATGGCCTTTAGATTAGTGAGCTTAGTTGGAGCGGTAGGGTGACCTTTAGGATCAACGAGTATGTTCTTAATCAATTGGTAAAGACTTGGCTAGTGGACTACTAGTATATAAATTGTCATTAAGCAGTAAGTGGGTAAAGTCTCTATGAGCTAGGGTTTAACAAGAACACCATTGCTTTAATCCATAAGATAGATTATAATTAGCAAATAGGATGCTTTATGTGGATGCGTTTAATTGTGACCGAATTCTAGGTGTCTAGGTTTTAGGAAGAAGTACCGCCTAAATCTTGGAATGATATGCCACCTCGAGATAAGCACTCATTGCACTAAATAAACAAACCAATGTTTTAATTGGATTAATCATGGTTAATACAGTTTTCTTATATTTGGCTAGACCGCTCTTCTATCTTTTGTCTGTCTGCTTGCGTATGTTATTGTGTCTTAAAGATCTATGTTACTACAAAACCCATGTCAGTCTCTCAGACTGAAAACCCCCCTTATCCGTTAGAATTATGATTAACATAGGTTTAACATAGGTTTAACATAAAATTAACATAGTTTAAATTAACTTAGTTTAGTTAACCAAAATATTGATAGAGGAAAAGATTTCGTTCTCAATATTAGTGATCGACACCCTACTTACCACAAAACTCCATCTGATTAAGTACACTACCCGTTAAAGAGGTGTTTTAGGTAAAGTCGGCAAAATATTAATTTAAAACTTGATAACTTAAAATTACCTAACCACAACGACACATCACCTGTACTTGGCTACAAATAAACTTGGAAACACACTTCGATACAATAAAGTAACAAAACCAAAGATAAATAGCCAAATAACTTATATAAAAGTACGAATAACGTAACTAAAAACATGTACAATTTGAGCGTTATCTTCTTTGAAAATAGTATAAAGGATACTTACATTAATCATCAAAATAATCGCCCATCAATCCTTCTTCGGCCTCCTCTCAGTCACGATGGATTGGGTTACGGGTAAGTCATGGATGATTTTCTTCTTGTTGTAAATGTTCATGATACGCGAACACTTACTCAAGCAAGTAAACGTCAGTTTCTTCATTGACTTCGAAAGCGGTGGGATGTTGTTCTTCATCATTGTTATTTTGATTCATTGGAAAAAATGGATTCATTTTGTGTAGAGATTTGTTTGTGTTTTTGTGTGTGAAAAATGATTGAGTTGGGTTGTAATATACTAAGGTAGGTATTGAAAAAAATTGAAATTTTAAGAACTAACCATTGATGCGGTCATCGTAGGACTTCAACAAGAAGCTTTACAATTCCCTAGGCAGAGTACCTAACCATTGTAGTAGTAGTATAGGCAAGACTCGGGGGTTGTTATTGTTCTCTAGGGGAATAGGTTGGGAAGGCTTGATCACGGTCTAACAGAATTCTGGAGATTGAGAGAGGATTATTTTTTGTGTTTTTATATTTTATAGAAAGCAGGTAAATCTATGGTTTGAGAGGTTGGTTTGATAAACTAATATCTAATCTAATCTATCGGTGATAACTTTATGATAATTAAATGTATTTACTTAATCATGCATTACTTATCAGATTGTTTCTCCTAATCCTTGTTGGGATTCTAGATTTGATAAGACAAAATAAATAAAAGAATAAAACATAAGGATTAAATCTAGCAGATTGGAATTCTACAAGCTGGTGGAGAATTATGGAAGATTTGGTCAAAGATATCAAAAGATGAAGATCTCCTTAAGAAGATAAAGATAATAGAAGATATTTCTTAATGTTTAAAAGATTTACTTGTTTATATCTTTATGTTAACTTCCTTTGTAAGTCATGATCTCTCTATGTAAAGAGATCATAGACACATAGTTTTAAATACATAGAAAATGTAGTCGACTAAAGGTGTGTGTGTGTTCTACGCGTGTGGTTCATTATAAACGCCTAGAATGAGTATTGTAGCCTCAAGATCAATGTTTCATTGATCCTGTTACTAGTTAGAGTAACTATTCTAGAATTGATCATCTAGAATTAGGGCGAATAGTGAATAATTTGAATGAAAAACCTTGTCAAAATAACTTTGTTCATTATGCTATTTCTGCTATGCATTCTTTCATGTTCATTGTTATTTTTCCTAGATATAGATCTAAACAATCTAAGCTTACAACGATTCTTTAGACTTGCACAATTGGTATCAAAGCCTGGTGGCTCGTGATCTAGGATCTACAAGGTGTTTTGGTGTCGCATCTATGAAGAAAAAGAGGTATGAATTTTTTTTTGTCTTGGTTATCATGTCGAATCTGGTGATATTAGGGTTTTTCAGCAACCCTAATTCGATATAACAAGAAGTTTGTTTATATTTGTTTTTTATTGGTTCGTGACAACAAGATGGTTGCTGATTGGTTACATAATTCAAGCGTTCTTTGGAACTTATTCTATGAAAAGAATCATTAGCAGTTGGTAAAAATGATGAATTAGTGACAGTTTAGTGACATAAAAAGTGTCGCTAAAAGGTGTCGTCTGAAGATCGTGGCACATGTAGCTTGTATTCATTCGTGGAATGGTTTTTGAGATGGTGTTCGAGCTTAGGAGGTTATCACAGCAGGTATCAATTGAGGAACAAGAAAGCAACAGGATGTGATTTTTTTCGTGGTGGTGATGATAATATCAATATCTTAGTGTTCATGATTAGGGTGTTTGGATTTTATGGTCATGAATACTGCCGTTGTTCACAGATGGTAAAGACATCTTGGTTGGAAGGTTATGGACATCATTAGCAGGTTATTTTAATTGAAGCTTGTTGTTTGGTATGGATCTGTTTTTTATTGGTTCGTGACAACAAGATGGTTGCTGATTGGTTACATAATTCAAGCGTTCTTTGGAACTTATTCTATGAAAAGAATCATTAGCAGTTGGTAAAAATGATGAATTAGTGACAGTTTAGTGACAGAAAAAGTGTCGCTAAAAGGTGTCGTCTGGATACTGCTTTGGTTCGAATACAAGGTTAATGCTGCTAACTTATTTGTATTAATGCTGCCATGGAGAAGTTAGTGTTGCCAAAGATGTCTTAATGCTGCCAGTTATACGTTTCTACTGCGAGGTTTAAAGCTTATGTTCATTAATGCTGCTGTATTTGGTTAGTACTATTAGTTATGTATTAGTGCTGCCAGGGTAAAAATTTTGGTTACTACTGCAATTGGGCTTAAAGGACTTAATGCTGCTCGTTACAAATTACTACTGCCAGGAAGATGAGTTAATACTATTAGTTTATCGTTAGTACTGCTGCTTGAATAGTTTGTACGAACTTGAGTTTTATAACGAGTTAATGCTGCTCGTGTACTGGCTATTTGGTTTTATACTGCTCAGCTTTGATAGATTATCGGGATGACACACACATGATGGATGTCGAACAAAACAGAGACACAAGTTTGTTTTTGGTGTTACCTGTTGTGTTTGATTTGGGTTTATATGTTCTTAAAACAGTTTTAAAAGGCTCGAATTATTGGATTAGATTGGTTAAGAGAAGATTGTATATCACCTATTTGAAAGTTGAAGTGATTTTTTTGCATGCGTGTTCTTAACAAATCTTAAAGTGGGTGTTCCACTTGAAAATAACATTTACTTTCGCTTGAAGGAAAACAATATGGCGAAGACATTGACGACTCTAGCAAAGGTGTGTGATCTACTAACTTATGTGCTCAATGCTACACAATTTTCTATCACTTTATTTGTGTCTCTTAAGATGAGGATTTTTTTTATCAAAAGGATGCATATCTACTTATACTTTGGTCTTGGGTGATTAGTTTGGATCCCATGGATAGTAAAAAACATAAGACTACAAGTTGTGGGTTATTCTACTTCAGTATCAAGTTGGTTATACTTAGTTTTCTTATACATGAACATACATAGAGCCTACAGAAAGTTGAAGATTCCAAGAGATGTTAACATAAGATTATAGGAAGCTTATTGCCAAAATGTTTAACATCAGTTTATGTCATGCACACTTGAGGTACAAGAGTTTCAGTTCTACAAGTTAGTTGTTTAATTACGACTGCGTGTAGTTTATGTTTCTACTGTCTTAAAATTCATTATTCTTAAATATGCGTCTGGAGGGTAATTTGAGACATTTAGACAAGGCTGGATTAGTAGTGTAGTATATGATATAGTATTGTAAAGATTCAAGTTACTTATATTACAAGACCCCTATTGGATTATGACAAAAAATGGAAGAAGATTAGTAGAGATAAGGATAGCAGCTTAATATTGGTGACATGGCATGGTACAAAGGAAATCTACTAAGGTAAAATTTTGGTTTCATTCAGGGAGATTATTACATAACAACTTCAGGGGAATGGCCTTTGGCTTTATGATGAAGTACGTACACACTTTGTTTGTTTTGTCATCATCAAATAGGGGGAGATTGTATGGGATTTTAGATTGATGAGACAAAATAATAAAAGAATGAAACATAAAGGACTAAATCTATCTAGAATTGGAATTCTACAAACTATTGGATAATTATGGGAAAGATTGGTCAAAGATATCAAAAGATGACGATCTCCTAAGAAGATAAAGATATCAGAAGATTTTCTTAAGGTTATAAAATATTTCTTGTTTATATCTTTTATGTTAACATTCCTATTGTAATATCATTATGATCACTCTATAAAGAGATCATAGACACATAGTTTTAAATACACAAAAAATGTAGTCGACTAAAGGTGTGTGTGTGTGTGTGTGTGTTCCAGGCGTGTGGTTCATTTTAAACGCCTAGAATGAGTGTTGTAGCGTCAAGATTAATGTTTCATTGATCCTGTTACTAGTTAGAGTAACTGTTCTAGAATTGATCATCTAGAATTAGGGCGAATAGTGAATAATATGAATGAAAAGCCTTGTCAAAATAACTTTGTTCATTATGCTATTTCCGTTATGCATTCTTTCATGTTTATTGTTATTTTTCCTAGATATAGATCTAAACAATCTGAGCTTACAACGATTCTTTAGACTTTCACAATCCTGTTGCCTTGTCACACTTGTGATGTAATGTGTAGTATTTCCTAAGTTATGAACGAGTTACACGAATCCGTTGTCTATTTAATATTCTGTTAAGGCAAAGCACAAGTAAGGTAGTATGAAGACTATTACAAGGCCCCTAAGAGTATATTAAATGCGTGTGAATTACCTTAAGAGGGATCAATGATGCGTAATTTCTTTTAAATAAAAACTACGTCAGGATTTACATTTATAAAACCCTAACTAACTTGACTATTCCTACGCACTAAAGAGCAGTGTACCCTATCATGTATAGTGTAGTGATTGGTAAGTACGGGTGTTGACCCAAAGAACGGTTTGTGTCTCTAATCGTCTAATTGATTTTATTATTCTACCTAAGAAAGCAAGAAAAAAAACATGTTGAGTATTTGAGATTATTGTCTAGTTGTTTTGGTGGTAAGCCTAGCTTGTTGAAAAGGGATTTGGAATAGTGGTGAAAAACTAGAAAGGAAGAACACAATTAATTACTATGATCTCTAGTGCAATGTATTGTCGCAATCTTAAAATTCCTTATATGGTTAAATGTTAACCCAACCGCGACTCGAATGCTGGTCACGCCTTCTACCAGAGTGATTGAACAAAGGTAAAAGCTTACTTCTTTACGAGAGTAAGGGCCGAGGCTAAATGATAATAAAACCGGTGCTAAAGCTGCAAAATACTTAATTTTAGTTCCAAGATCAAGAGACTGATGTCACATGTATACATCGAACCTCTAATGTATATGGATACTACGACTAGAGAATTGAGAACATCCAGGTGAAGTGGGTAACTTTGCACTTAGCGTTCTTGCAATCAGGATTTAAGACTAACATCAAGATTATGCAACATAAAACTTAATAAAAAAAAGGATAAAACAACGAGATCATAACATAATAATCATAACATAATTAAAATAATTAAATGCCAAGAACAAATAATAAAACATAACTAATAAAAAAACATCAACAGTTATATGGATGGATCCAATAAGCCAAAATAATATAAGTCAATTAACCACAAAAAGTTGAAGTATAATTATAAGTTGTGCGAAATTCATGCTCTTGATCCCCTAGTCGAACGCCATGGCAAACCCCGAAGGGTCTGCCCCAACTGCCGCTGCGTACATCTTTTTTCCTTTTCTTTTTTTGTCGGCCCACCACCACTGTACGAGAATGGTCTCTTCCTAACTACTCAAGGTTTTATCTTGTTTAAAGTTTAGGAGGTATTAATCTTTCATTTTTGTTGTTTTTATAAAATTTGGTTCGTTATTAAGTGAAAAAATCTATTCCGAGTTTGAAAACAAATTCTACCAAAAAAATAGTATCATCAATTTGATTATAGAAAAAGATAGTACATCGAAATTGAGTATTTATTCCGAATTTGGAAAAGGAGAACATGAATTGAAGCCTAGCTCAGTTGGCTTGTGTAGGTACATTAATATCTCACATTAAAGGTCCTGTGTTTGATTCCGGGTTGTGGCACTTTCCGTCCTATTTTTTAGTATTACCGAATTTGTGATTATTCCGAATTTGTGGTTAAATATCGAGTTTGGGAAGAAATATCACAAAGGTTCATCTAGCTCAGTTGGTTTAAAGAGTGTATGTTTGTGATCGTGGACATCTTGACTTCGACTCTTGGCAGTGGCATTTTTTTTGTTTATTTTTGCATTTCCGAATTTGATAAACAAGCCTCATCGAATCTGTGTCTTATAATCATTATTCCGAATTATGTAATAGTGCACATTTCTTTTCGGTTTTATCGGAAAGTGTGTTCTAGGATTTCATTTCATTCTCGGAAGTTAGCATAAAGGTTGTAATAGATATACAAATCTTCAGTTTTATCAAGTTTTGTGTTAGGAGAGTTATTATCGAATTTTGTAATAGGCAAATTTGTTAGATAATTTCCATTTGTAACTTGTCGAATTTGCTACGACGACTTTTTCGAGAATTGCATCCAAGATCGATATTTGACTTGTCCGACAACCTGCTCCGAGTTTGATCTTAGACTTGTCCGAGAAACCTTCCGAGTTTGCTCTATCCGATATCTTACCGAGTTTGTTACCGAGTTTATTACCGAATTTGCTTTACCGATTTTGTTACCGAATTTGTTACCAAATTTGGTACCGGATTTGTTTAATCAAATTTGTAAATCGAACCTGTAACATCAAGAAAAAACCACAACACAACTTTATCATCTTAAGATCCTACATAATCCTTTTCACTTCATAATTTAACAAATCATTCATCATGACAACTCCAATTGTAACTTCCACAACCGACAGTCAAATGCATAACAACATAATGGCAGCTGGTTCAAGGGATCGTCCACCAATGCTTGCAACAGGACGATATGCACAATGGCGATCACGGTTCTTACGATACATTGATACAAGACCAAATGGTGATGCCTTACGGAAGTGCATTCTCAAAGGTCCATACACTCCAACGATTGTCACAACACCAGCTGTTCCTGCAACAGAGGATTCTCCAGCAGTTCCTGAACAAACAACAGTCGAGACAGTTATGAATATGACTCCTGAAAACAGAGCTCATTTTGAATCAGAAAAAGAAGCGATTCATTTGATATTGACTGGAATTGGAGATGAAATATACTCAACTGTTGATGCATGTCAGACAGCTCAAGAAATGTGGGAAGCCATCGAAAGGCTACAACAAGGTGAATCACTCAATATTCAAGATGTCAAGACAAACTTATTTTGGGAGTTTGGTCAATTCACCTCTCACGATGGAGAAACAATTGAGTCTTACTACACAAGATTCTACAAGATGATGAATGAAATGATCAGAAACAATTTGACAGTTGCTACGATGCAAGTCAATGTTCAATTTCTTCAACAACTTCAACCAGAATGGTCAAGATTTGTAACAATTGTCAAGCAACAACACAAGTTGGATGAAGTTTCATACCATAAGCTCTTTGACATTCTGAAACAATACCAAAAGGAAGTTAATGAACTCCGTGCTGAAAGAATGGCCAAGAATGCTAACCCATTAGCACTTGTTGCTACTGCTCAAACACTTCAAGACCCTTATTAGGGGTATTTTGCACTAACGATGAGTGCAAAATAACATTTATACATAAGTCAATATACACAAACATAACATTTATGGGCTATTTGGGGTTAATCCTAAAATTGCCTTTTATCACAGCTACATCGGTTACACTAGGTGCAATGCTCATTATTGTGGTCTCAAAAAGATATACCAGGCCAAGTTCTAAAGTCCACTACAGCCACCGGCACACTCATTTTATTGAATTTATGTATAAGGGGAAAACGGAAAGGCTTATCCTCACACAATTGAATTATAAGGTAGGTGTGCTCAGTATAGTCTTAACTAGTTAAGTAATGAAAAACATGTCAAAATTTTATTAATGAATTATTTTTCAAAATAAAATAGAAAAATAAAGGCAAGTATAATCAAATGGTTGTTTATTTCTAATCCCTTCCCCTCACTTGAGTCAAACATAAGCATATAAAATTTAGATAGGAAGGGTTAGAAATGGAACGGATTACTCCCCTGGATTTGCACGGTGATATGAAGAGACAACATGCTCAAAGCAATGCTCCAAGTCTTCTTTCTTGAGCAACATCCACCATCACATGCAACTTCTTCATCATCCTGAATAGCATTCAACTAGGACGATTCGGGATGCTTTCTTGCAGCTTGATTAGTATCCAAGCACCTCATCCTGTGCATTACCTGAATAACTACAAGAAAGACTAATACCAAAAGCATAAACCTGAATAAAAGCACACTAGCACAAAATATACAAAACTTTACAAAATAAACCTAACTCACTTTCATAGGAATCACGGTTGCATTTAGCGTATGCAACAAGCCTTTTAAACCACTTGGTGACCCAAGTGGACGAGTGAAGTCTCGTGAGGGTTTCCAGAGAACATACCCACAAAGTTCATTTACCAATATACATGGTTTTGTAAGATTTCAAATGATTTAATGACTTGCAAGAAGGGATTACGGCATAACCAAGGATTGGGTTACACCGTAATCATGTGGATGACCATTTTTTTAGATTAAGTTTAGTTATTCCGTAATCATGGGAAGGATTATGCCGCAACTTTAATGATTACGGTGTAACTAAGATTGTTACGCCGTAATTGCTACCATTGGTAGCAATCTTACCACACAATTACAAGGAAATGCGACTTTGAATTCTGCACCCTTGTTGTTAGAACCTGCAAAAACAAGTAAGAAATATACGAAACCACCTAAATGCAGAAAACAATTAAAAGGATAGGACTTTTGTTTATTTAAAGAGTCGTTAAGTTCGACTCTAGCCTCCATCACAGGCCACTTAGACATCTCTACACATGTCCAATCTTCATGTCATCTCCTCAACCTGTAAATAATTGCTCATCCTGCACACTAACAAACATGTGCATTAAATGTGTAATTAAACTGAGCAAAAAGAGGAGCATACATTAATGGCAATTGCTTGACTCAAGAATAAAATTTTAAGGTTTAAGCAATGCCCAAACTATTTTTGGTGTTTCAGACTTAAATACGTCGTAACAAGCACTACCAAGCCACACCATATCCAATTCTGAAACAAAATTTTGTATATATGTTACGCCGTAACCATATTACTGGTTACGCCGTAACAACAATCAATCAATCATGCAAACACTCAGAAAAGGGAGAAGAACAGAAGGTTCAAGCACACATACAAGCATAAACAAACACATACATATCAATTAAACAATCAAAAACAACAAAAACCGTTCCCCGGCAGCGGCGCCAAAAACTTGATGCGTAATTTCTTTTAAATAAAACTATGTCAGGTTTCACATTTATAAAACCCTAACTACCTTAACTATTCCTACGCACTAAAGAGTAGTGTACCCTATCGTGTATAGTGTAGTGATTGCTAAGTACGGGTGTCGACCCAAAGAACGGTTTATGTCTCTAATTATCTAATTTATTTTATTATTCTACCTAAGAAAGCAGGAAAGAAAACATGTTTGAGTATTTGAGATTATTGTCTAACTGTTTTGGTGGTAAGCCTAGCTTGTCGAAAAGGGATTTGGAATAGTGGTGAACAACTAGAAAGGAAGAACGCAACTAATTACTATGATCTCTAGTGCAATGTCTTGTCGCGATCTTAAAATTCCTCATATGGTTAAATGCTAACCCAATCATGACTCGAATGCTACTCGCACCTAATATTATAGTGATTGAACAATGGTAAAAGCTTACTTCTTTAGGGAGTAAGTTATAGGGCCGAAGTTGAATTATAATTATACCAGTGCTAAAGATGCGAAATACTTAATTTTAGATCCAAGATCAAGAGATCGATGTCATAGGTTTACATCGAACCTCCAATGTATATGGATACTACTACTAAAGAATTGAGAACATCCAAGTGAAGTGGGTAACTTTGCACTTAGCGTTCTTGCAATCCAGATCTAAGACTAACATCAAGATTATGCAACATAAAACTTAATAAAGAAAACAATAAAACAACGAGATCATAACATAATAATCATAAGATAATTAAAATAATTAAATGCCAAGAACAAATAATAAAACATAACTAATAAAAATAACATCAACAATTATATGGATGGATCCAATAAGCCAAAATAATATAATTAAATTGACCACAAAAAGTTGAAGTATAATTACAATTTGTGCGAAATTAATGCTCTCGATCCCTTAGTTGAACGTCATGGCAAACCCCAAAGGGTTTGCCCTATGCCTACTTGTTGCGTAACTTTTCCTTCTATTCTAATTTATCGGTTGAACCACGAGTACCAGAATGTGTTATAAGAATGCAATATGCATTCTTTTTATACAAAATATCAAGTTTCCACCTTGTACGATATTGGCCTCTAGTGTATGGGGTAAAAAATGTAACTTAGTATTTTTTTTGCATTATATAAGTCCCTGTGACAGCTCATACTTTACGGCGTAAAACAATAAATTGTTACGCTGTAACACTCCTGACGCGGCTTTCCTTCATTAAACTGGTTACGACATAATTAAATCGCCCGTTACGCCGTAACCCTTAGTCCACAACAATATAATTTCCATAATAAAATATTACGGCGTAACTATATGGGACGTTACGCCGTAAAGCCTCGTCAGCACCAAATCTTCATATTAAATAAATGATCATCCAAATCTTCGTAATAACTAACTGGTTACGGCGTAACCCAGCGAGACATTACGCCGTAACATCTTATAAGCTTCTGATTCGGCATCATTAATTATTAAAAATATAGTACCCCTACAAAATAATATAGTAGTGGTACTATTTTTTATATTGGCATTTGAGCTACATCTTGTTGAAATTTAGTAGCTCTCTGTTAGCCTCAATTTATTGAGTCGAACAAGGAAGTTCGGTCACTCTACGATGAAGCTTCGGTCTTTAATGAGTTAATGTTGTAATAAGATAATATCGAGAATCGGGCACTTTCGAAGTTAAATTGAATCAGGTTTTGAGTGAAAATGAACGACTCTTAGCACAAGCCATTGATAATGAAATTGTAAAAACTGTTGTGAATGTGTCTCTGAATGAAGGTTGTGAAACTGTGAATGAATGTCAAAAGTGTCTCGAACTTAAGACTGAGCTTCTCAATAAAAAGGATTTTGTTGATAAAGAAACTTACGAAAAACTTTGTAAGAGTTTTACGACTCTTGAAAAACATTGCATAACTTTGGAAGCTGATTCTCAACTCAATCAAGAAAATTTTCAACTAGAAAACAGTGTTTTAAATCAAAATGCTCCAAGTTTTACTCAGTTGTTTGAATTAAGTAAATTGAAGAGCTCAGTCTCAAGCGCCAGACACAGTCATTAGTCAAGTTTGAAAAGAGCCAAATTAAGGTCCTTAAGAAGGAAATGTGGAGGATAGTGCATGTCAAAAAGGACATGGTGAAATAGAGACTGCTCAATACCATTGATAGGAACATAGAGTGACAAAACTTGTTACTGAGAATGAGCATTTTGAAAACAGACTTATAAACAACTTATGACTCGATTAAACCAAACGTTCAATCAAAGAACAGTGTGATGCGTTAATCAAACAATTCATATAAAGTCTGGGAGATAACGATTGTAAAAGCAAAACTTCGGAACAAGGTTGGGTCATAGCACCCTAAAAAATGATTAAGGAAACTTAAAGGAAAAGTCGATAGATAACAAAGGTATACTGTGACCACATCAGTTGATCCAAAAGTGTATATGAGATAATATGGAACCAATCACACCCAAATTGTTGAATAAAGGCCTGCTCACTCCTCGTATTTAAAAATAAGCATACCCAGGAAGAAGCTTTGGTCCTTAGGGATATAGTCGAACATGTAAAAGCAAATTATCCTCAAGATTCACTTTTAGAGTCTGCCTTTAGGTATACCAAAGTCATTCAGGATTTGCTTTCACACATAAGTAGATCATGCCCTAGCATCAACAATTGTGGTCCTCAATTAATTGAGGTCACACCGAGGAAAAAGGACAAGAAAGTTAGGTTTGCCGAATCACTCACATCCACAGAAAACACAAAACCAGAAAAAACTCGACTTCAAACATAGTTTCTAACAAGCGTGTGTTGCATTCTACAGGAGTAAGACTTTCTACTAGTGCTAGCGGATCACAGCCTTCAGGCAATACCAGGAATGATTAGGATTCAGCAAACACCAAATGTAATTCGAAGAATAAAGTAGCAAGCTCACCCTAGAACGTTAAATCTAGTTGAATAAAAGTAATGCACTGTTTAGAAGTTTGTTAAAGTTAATGGATCTGCGGTTGTGCAGAATCTCAAGAAACAAGATAATTCTGATTATGTCTGTATTAACCGTGATGATTGCATGTCTTCTGATAATTTGTGTGTTTCTAATTCTATGAATGATGTGAAATTTCATGCTAAACCTAAGAAGAATAAATCTAAGAAAGATATTTGGAAACCAACAGGAAAGGTGTTCACTCAGATAGGATATATTTGGAGACCTACCGGTCGGACCTTCACTATTATAGGAAATGCGTGCCCTTTAACTAGGATTACCACTACTAATGAAGTGCCTTCTAGGAAACCAATAGTTCTAGACTCTGAATCACCCAAACCTGTGGTTAAATTGGTATACTCAAGGAAACCTAGGAAGAATAAGAATACTGAGTCCGTTAGCAAAACTAAGGTTTTAAAACCAATGTCTGCTAACAAACAGGAACCCAGTAAATCCTGGGGATCCACAAAAACCAATATTCCATCTACTTCTTTGAATGAATGCAGGTTGTCCAAATCGTCCTCTGGTATTTGGATTCCGGTTGCTCGAAGCACATGACCGGAGATCGCTCTCAGCTCACCAATTTCATCAGTAAATTCTTGGGTACAGTTAAATTCGGAAATGATCAAGTTGCAAAGATAATGGGTTTTGGAGATTATCAGATTGGGAATGTTACTATTTCAAGGGTTTATTACGTTGAAGGACTTGGGCATAAACTTTTTTCTGTGGGATAATTCAGTGAATCCAATCTCGAAGTGGCTTTTTCGTCAACACACATGCTTCATTCGCAATCTAGAAGGTGTTGATTTACTGACAGGATCTCGAGGGGATAACCTTTATACACTCTCACTTGGGAATATGATGGCATCCTCTCCCATTTGTCTATTGTCAAAGGCGTCTAAAACCAAGTCTTGGTTATGGCATCGTCGTCTATCTCACTTGAACTTTGGTGCTATCAATCATCTTGCGAGACATGGACTTGTACGAGGTCTCCCTAAGCTCAAGTTTGAAAAGGATCACTTATGTTCTGCATGTGCATTAGGCAAAAGTTCAAAGAAACCCCACAAACCCAAATCTGAAGATACCAATCAAGAAAAACTCTATCTGTTGCATATGGATCTATGTGGGCCAATGCGTGTCGCGAGTGTCAATGGAAAGAAGTACATCCTCGTTATTGTCGACGACTACTCTCGATTTACATGGGTAAAATGTTTGCGATCAAAAGATGAAGCTCCAGCTTTTATTATCAACTTTTTGAAGATGATCCAAGTACGACTTAAGGAAATCGTCCGTCGCATCAGAACAGATAATGGAACTGAGTTTGTTAATCAGACATTGCGTGAATATTATGAGAAGGTTGGCATCTCTCATGAAACATCAGTTGCACGCTCTCTACAGCAAAACGGTGTTGTTGAAAGACGAAATCGTACGCTAATCGAAGCAGCAAAAACGCACTATGTTAATTTATGCAAAAGCTCCTTTATTTCTATGGGCCCGTAGCGGTATTGCCACACCTGATATAAACCCAAAATCGTTCCATGTACGTCGTCGTCACGTAAAAACACCAGATGAGCTTTACACGGCAAACTTCCCGATCATCGTATCTACAAGTGTTTAGGAGCACTTTGCAACCCAACAATGATAGTGAGATTTGGCAAGTTCAACCAAAGGCTGATATTGGTATGTTCATTGATCTTCACCTACAAAGAAAGCATTCCGGATTTACAACAGACGTACCAGACGAATAATTGAAACCATTCACGTTGATTTTGATGAGCTGACCGCGATGGCTTCTGAACACAGCAGTTCAGGACCCGCTCTTCATGAAATGACTCCTGTATCAATCAGTTCAGGACTCGTGCCAAACCCTTCTCCTTCAACACCATTTGTACCACCTTCGAGATCTGACTGGGATTTGTTGTTTCAACCAATGTTTGATGAGTCACTTAATCCCCCACCTTATGTTGATTTACAAGCACCAGAAGTCATTGCTCCTATTCCTGAAGCAGTTGCACCTGAACATGCGGTATCAACTGGTTCACCTTCCTCAACTACAGTTGATCAAGATGCACCATCACCAAGTAACTCTCATACAACACAAGGAACTCAAACTCCTATTATTTCTCATGATGTTGAAGAAGATAATCATGATATTGAAGTTGCACATATGGGTAATGATCCGTACTTCGGTATTCCAATTCCAGAAGTTCCTTCTGATCAATCTTCTTCATCAGACGTTATTCATACAATTGTGCATCCCGATCACCAAGTTTCTGAACACAATAGCAAATGGACGAAGGATCACCCACTTGAGAATATAATCGGTGCTCTCAGCGCCAAACCAGTTTCCACAGACTACTACTCCAGAACCAGCCTTAATTCTGCTACTATGATGCCTTTCTAACATCAGTCGAACCCAAGAACTACAAAGAAGCATTAACCCAAGCATGTTGGATTGAAGCTATGCAAGAGGAACTTCATGAATTTGAACATCTGGAGGTTTGGGAACTTGTTCCTCCTCTTGACAAAGCATTTGTCATCTCTCTTAAGTGGATCCTATAAAAGGTTGACAACTTGATGATTTAGAGGTAAACAGAAAAAATAAGGCTCGGTTGGGTCGCTCGTGGTTATCGCCAAGAGGAGAGGTATCTAATTCGAGAGTCATTCGCTCTGGTTGCAAGATTAGAGGATATACGAATTTTTGCTAGCTTTTGCTGCTCACATGAACATGTCATCTATCAAATGGATGTGAAGAACCTGCGTTTTTGAATGGTAATACGAGAATAAGTTTATGTTGAGCCAACCGGACGGATTTGTAAGTGATTCCAGACAAACCTAACTACATATAACAAGCTTAAGAAAGCTCTTATGGTTGAAACAAGTTCCACGTGCGTGGAATGATATGTTGTCTTCATTCCTGATATCCAATGACTTCTCCAAAGGCTCAGTGGATCCTACTCTGTTCATCCGTAGAGAAGGCAACGAACTTCTACTGGTACAAATTTATGTCGATGATATTATCTTTGCTGCATCTACTCCTGAACTGTGTGATCTATTCGCTAAAATAATGTGTTCAAAATTCAAGATGTCGATGATGGGTAAAATCTCATTTTTCTTAGGACTACAGATTTCTCAAAATCCCAGAGGCATCTTCATAAACCAATCTAAATATGCTCTTGAATCACTAAAGAAATATGGCTATGAATCTTGTGACCCAGTGGATACTCCCATGGTGGAGAAGTCCAAACTGGATGAGGATAAAGAAGGGAAAGCTGTAGATCCATCACACTATCGTGGTATGATTGGCACCCTCCTTTTTTTTTTTTTTCTTACAGCCGTAACCCTACCTACAAATTTTGTGCTATATGCAAGTGTGAGCCTGGTATCAGGCTCGGCCTACCGAAAAGCACTTAAATGCGGTAAAAAGGATCTTTTGGTATCTAAAAGGAACCGTACATCGGGGTCTTTGGTATCCGAAGGATTCTTCCTTTGCACTAACAGCATTTGCAGATGCGGATCATGCTGGTTGTCAAGATACACGCCGTAGCACATCTGGCAGTAATACGAATAACTTTGGTGTGATAGAAATTTAAGCTGTCGTCTAAAGGCAGAAAATGCGCCTGCGATATCCATTAACGAAGCCTGAATATATATGCTTTGTCCGGTTGTTGGCTCAGTTCCTTTGGATGAGATACAACTTACCGACTATGGCCTTGGATTCAATAAGATTCGCAATGTACTGTGATAACAAAAGCGCTATTGCCTTATGCTGCAACAACGTCCAACATCCCAAATCCACAGCATATAGACATCAGGTTCACTTCATCCAAGGAGCATGTTGAGAATGGAGTGATCGAACTTATAATTTTGTAATAGGAATATCAATTGGTCGGACATCTTCACTAAAGCTCTTGGCCGAGAAAGAATTGAATTTCTTATTAAACAACAAGCTGGGATTGCGGAGTTTTACGCCGGATCCTCTTAACAATTGGCAGATAAGGTTGATTAAATATTGGTGAAGACATATTAAATATCCTGTATAATAAGTACATACTTAAAATCAAAGAAACACAAAAAAAAAAATTCATTTTTATTTTTAAAATTATTTAAAAAACAAAGAGAAAATTAAAATCAGAAAAACAAAAATATTTTCTTTTATATAAACTTATTAAAAACAAAATATAAAATTAAAAAAAGAAGAAAAATTCAAAACGTCCCCATTTTACAATGGCATGTCCTTCGGAAATCGATAACATATACGTCTATAAGAAATGACCATTTACAATGATACAAGCCTGTAAATGAAGTTCGAGCAGAAGTTTCAAATGTTTTCAAAACATGCCATATGGTTTGCTATTATTTCAGATAGTAACCCGCTTTTCTCCTTGAGGAAAACATGTCGTCTAAAAGACAGTTGTTCCTAACAACGGGAATTTATTCTCGGGCATGGTCTACTTTATGACCATGCAAAGGCTTGTGATTACTTTGCATCACAACCCGTGCTTCCTATATCCATAAGTGTACGTTTCAGTGCATCTATGTGAATAAATAAGAGAAATCTTATTTATCTTGGTGTTTGTTGTTTTGTCACATACAAAATCATTCCATCATCTGAAAATAATTTTCAAGATACATTTGACTTCTCAAACAATGTCTACAGCTCTTTAAATAGAAAACGGGTCATTGTTTGAGGGGGAGAGAATGTCAAATTTCTTTGTCATGATCAAATGAGCTGTCAAAAGGGAAAAAGATTTTCAAACGATAACGTAATATCTCATGATAGAAAGTTAATTATGTTTAACTCGATTGTGCTTTATGTGTTACGTGTTTTATGCCGTCAGGGTGTAGTTTGCTAAATTATGTCTATAGGTATGAGAGTATAAAACATTAAGGACCATGTGTGCTATTTGTTTAACTTGAATATACCTTATAAAACATAATTTGTAAGATTAATAAGTAGTGTTAAGATGAGGGGCCAAATGTGTCAAAGTTAAAATTGGCTCATAACAATACCAACCCCCACCCGTCCCCTTCACTGTTCACACACTCAAACACACACTCAAACACACTTACACGAACACTTTTCCCTCGAATCACATCAATCAAGCTAACTCACTCCGTTTCATCTCGAAGGTATAACTTAAACTTTGATTCTCATCACCTAATCAACTCGAATCCCAAAGGAATTGATAGTTTTCGCCATATTTTATCACAATTGCCCTAATATGTGAATTAGGTTCTAAAAATTAAAATTGTGGTTAAATCGTTAAATTGATTGAGGGCTTTTTGTTGTAATTAGTGTGTGATATTGTATAAGGATAGTCAAGTGATTATTCGTTTGTGATTAATCCTTTTCATGATTGTTTTGTGCACGATTGCATAGAAATATGCATAAAAATATAAATTTTTGTGTGTGAAAAGTATAATCATGGTTTAATGGAAATATTTGATAGAACAGAGTTTAACTATTAGATTCGATCTAAGTACAAACTTAAGAAACCGACGAAACAAAATATGTATGAATCAAAACGAGTATCAAACCATATGAGACCGAACTAGTAACTATGTGGTGAATCGAACGAGTGGTCCTAGTAAGGACCGATCGTTACAAATGATAGTGAGGACCCGAACGAATGACTACTTGTTTGGACCGAACGAGTGATTGCACACATGGACCGAACTAGTGAATCATCGTAAGGACCGAACGAGTGAGTACTAGTAAGGACCGAACGAGTAAATCATAGTGAGGACCGAACGAGTGAGATCCTAATGAGACCGAATGATGAAATTCTATAGGTCGAACGAGTAAATGTTTAATGAGGACCGAAAACGAGTGGATATGTATGAATCGAACGAGTGAATCTTTTGAAAGGACCGAACGATTGACTATTATGCAAGGAACCGAAAACGTAGTGATTATGGAAGACCGAACCGAATGATGCAAAAGTGGACCGAATGAAGAGAAAAAAGTGAGAACCCGGAAAAACGAGAGACAATTAGTGAGGACCGAACGAGCTTCTCATAGTAGGGACCGAACGACTGTATGATTAAATGGACCGAACGAGGGCTTGTTTAAATGGACCGAACGAGTGTCATTTAGTGAAAACCAATCAAGGTTTTTCTTTGAGGACCGAACGAGTGAAGTTATCAACACTTAACCAATTTTTTTTGACATAACACACTAAGAACAGATTTTTTTCTAACAAGATTAAATTCAACAATCTCTTTAGTTTTAAAATAGACATAAAAAACTTGACAAAACCCAGGTTAACTACATCAACTTAATTGTGTAAGAATAGTGCCTTTTGTCTTATACGCTATAAGTCTATCCCTAAGTAGATTGATCTTCGAAAAGTGTCTAAAGTCATGAAGGGTTCTCATGAAGCATGATTGTGTCTTCATAAAACTGCACTCACTCTTTCTTAAACAGACTCATGGAAATCTCAAAGTGGATCAGATTGCTTGTATGATGCATTGGTGGCTTCTTGCTTGACCGACTTAAATTGGTAAATTAAACTTCGCTATCTCGATGTTACATAAAAGGAAGCAGCGTTCTCAAGTGGTCTACAAATGAGTTAAAGCTCCATCCTTTCACAAGGCATTCCAAGTAACTGCTGATGCTCCAGAGTCTATATCAAGAAATTCGGGGCCCTCTTATGTTCATAATCGATCTGTCAGATTTAAGATGAATAACAAGAAGCACATACTCGGTCTTGATTAATTCAGAGACATTCTTCAAATTTGCCCTAAAGTCGGTAATAAGAAGTTTGAAGAACCACCTCTTGAGAAGGAGATTCTCGCCTTTCTAGCTAGTCTTGGTCACTCTGGAGATATAAGGAAGATCACTGACGTTAATGTTAATAAACTGCATCAACCCTGGAGATCATTTGCTGCTATCATCCACAAATGTCCTCAGTGGTAAACATTCTATGACAGTCTTCGTCTTTCTCAAGCTCAAATCTTGTGGGGTATGTACAATAAGAAGAATGTTGATTATGCATATCTTCTGTGGGAGGACTTCATTTTCCAGATTGAGAACAAAAATACGAAGAAGGGCAATGCGATGTACTATCCTCGTTTCACAAAGTTAGTTGTCAACTTTGTCATGGAGAAAACCCTCAATTCCTCAAGAAACAAGGTCAATTGCACTATGCCCGAGATGACCAATTTCACAACAAATCAATGGTCATCTCAAAGAATGAAGACACTCAGTTGTACGGGGCTATCTTACCAACATAGTTAACAAACGAGGACATCCGCATCTCTGAATCATACAAAGAATATCATGCTATTGCTTCCGGAAAGATTCCTCCAAAGACGAAAGGAAGTAAGAAGAAAGCTGATACATAAAAAAAAAAAAAGAAAAAGACACCACTATTAAGATGAGCCTCCACAGATCCCCAAAGAAAAGAAAGAAAAGAATCTGGAAAAGGAAAGCAGAATACCTACAGAGTTTGAGACTATCTCAGAGGCGATTGACAGAGGCTGAGCAACTAAAATAATCACAAAAAGAAGCCGTCAAGAAACTCACAGCTCTCATGCCAGTGGTTCTGGTGCAGATGAAGGAACTGGTGTTACACCAGGGGTTCCCGATGCACCTGCTTATGACTAGAGATAAATCTCTTGGAAATCAGTGACGATGAACAAGATGATGAGAAAGCTCAAGACGATGAAGATGAAGATAAAAATGACGATAATGAGACTACACAGGATGATGAAGATGATAGAACATGACGATGATGAGAAAGCACAAGAAGAGGAAAAAGATGAAGAACAGACTGAACAGAAGATGATGGTGATGATTTTATCCTCCAAAGCACACAACTCCAAGATGAAGACATAATACATAAAAGAGTCAACTGATAGAAGCTGATTCTTTCGATCCTACAATTCACACTCCCCTCGTATTTCATCATCAGATGACGAAGATAGTGACAATGAAGTTGAAGGAACGAATGTTGAAGGAGCAAAGTCGGATGAAGATGCTACATATGAAGAGGATCAAGGAAATGAGGCAGTCGAAGATACCAATACAAATCTTGATCGAAGAGATGATGTAATGACAGATGTTATATTACCCAGGTTCAAGCAACCAGGAAATTGAAGACACTGCATGTGACCCTAACTCCGTAAATCCTGATTGTCAACAAGAGCTCGTCTGTAACATCTGCTTCGTCTCTAACATCAATCCAAACCAAGATACCGGTGTTGATTGATATTTTGGACAACATACTGAAGCCACCTCGCAAATAGATATTCCTATCACTGCATTTGCGGAGCCATCCTTCTTTGCACCAACCAATCGTCCTCCAACACCGAATCCTCTCTTCATTCAATTACAACAACCACCAATCCTGACACCGGCTACTACTCCAAGTTCCTCACTACAAAATCTTCCTGACTTTGGTTCGTTGTTTGGTTTTGATTACAGACTAAAAGCGTTAGAAGACAACTTCTCGGAACTCAGACAAACAAATCAATATGCTGAAGCACTCTCCTCCATTCCTGGCATCGTTGACCAGTACCTGGCAAATAAAATGCAGGAAGCAGTAGATGTTGCAGTTCAACTGAAGTATGATAGAATTCGAGAAGAGACTCATACTAAAAATCAACAATTCCTTGATTCAATCGATGAAGGAATAAAGAAAGTAATCAAGGAATAAGTCAAGAAAGAAGTCTCGAAGATCACACCAAAAATTGAGAAGTAAGTAAACGAACAACTCGAGTCTGAGGTTCTAGTACGATCGTCAAAGGAAGCCAAGACGTCTCATGTTGTAGCTGCTAATCTTTCAGAACTAGAGCTGAAAAAGATCTTAATTGACAAGATGGAAGCTAACAACTCTATCAACAGGTCAGACATTCAAAGGCAGCTCTACAAGGCATTAGTTGATGCGTATGAAGCCGAAAAAATTCTGCTAGATACTTATGGCGATACGGTCACAATAAAAAGACCTCGAGACTGTGCAGATGATGATCAAGAACCCTCCGCTGGTACAGACCGGGGGTCTAAAAGAAGAAGGTCAGGAAAAGAACCTGAATCTACCAGTGCTCCAAGAGAAACGACAACCACGATAGCAGGAAAGACTACTACAAGTTTTAAGACTCACAAGCAATCTGCTAGCCAATTTGCTCCAGTAGAGGAAACTATGCAATCTACAGATGTCTTTAAAGTACCTAAACACCAGGAGTTTGAAACAGGTGTCCATGATGAACAAGCAGAAGAAGAGGTCCATCATCTTCCTGACTGGTTTCAACAACCTAAACGACTACCTTCTCCTGATCATGCATGGAACAAGTCTGTACCTGCCCCGAGCATGAATCTTGTCCAAACCTTGGCTAAGCAATCTGGCCCAACCAGACCCTCGAGAGTCATTCGATGAACTAACCGACTCTACATTTGACTTCTCCGCTTTTGTGATGAATCGGCTAAATGTTCAAACGCTAACACCTAAATTGCTAGCAGGTCCAACATTTGAGCTGATGAAAGGCACTTGCAAGAGTTTGACTGAACTTGAATATTTTGAGAGGAATCCTAGCAAAGCCAACCCGGAAAGATAGACTGGATCAACCCTGAAGGTCGCCAATATCCTCATGATCTGCGACAGCCACTACCGTTAGTTCCAAATTCTCAAGGTCGTCGTGTTATACCGTTTCATCACTTCATCAATAACGACCTTGAGTACCTACGTGGTGGTGTGTCAAGCCGCAAGTACTCTACTTCAGTTACGAAGACTACGGCTGCAGATTACGGGCATATCAAATGGATAGAAGACTTAGTGCCTAACTCAATGTGGAGTCAAATGATAGTCAAATACGACAAATTCGCCCTCTGGGGAATCTCACATTGGGGCAAAAAGCGAAGACAGTTCTATGCATTTGCGACCTCAAGGGAATCAGCTCGTGACGTCTATTCAAAAAGACGGATTATTGCTGTCACTAAGGTTGAAATAGTCGAATGGCAAGATTATAAGCATCTTGACTGGATTACTGTACTAAGGGATGATGACGTTCATTACAATTCAAAGAAGGCGACTTCCATAACTAAGGATCACAAGACATTGAAGATATGCTGCTTCTTCTCGTGCAAGGAAAAGTGACAAATCTCAACGTTGAAGAACGTATTGCATTTAATGTCTCCTTAAGAATGTTTACAAGAAGCGTTGTCATCCAGAGGCGTGTGGAAGATCTTCAATTGGGTGTTGAAAGCTATCAGAAGAAACTCAACCTCACAAAGCCTGACACGTACAGATCCAATCTGAGAAGACAAGACGCTTATACACCATACTCCGATCCAAGAGGATTCATCTACGAGAACAAAGACAAGGAGACATATTATGGCGCAATGACAACTACACAAGTTCAGCGATGGTACTCTCGATGATGTTCGGACTGCTCTAAATGATCGCCTCAAGGAATTGGAAATGGATATCTGCCACAGAACCTTTTTGGAGCCAACGAGACAAAGCAAACGCAAGAGCTATGATCCCAAGGCGATTGACAAGACAAAAGACAGAGGATAATGAGGATTTGGAGAGATTTTGTCGGTGGACGACCATACGGATGACCTACGGCTCTACCAAGGACCATAATGATTTATCAGTATGTGTTTCTCATCTTAAAAAGGTCAAATCCTCGTAGGTCAACCCTCGTCAATACACTTATCTTGTGAATATGTGCATTATTGTGTAGACTTATTGGTGAATTATAAGATGTGCTCGAGTACAAATTTTTCAAGAATTTCTTAGTAAATTCAAAATTTTAAAATAATTGTACTCGGCATCATCTTATAAACCCTCAAACGTTGAGGGGGAGCAATAACATGTTCCAATCTGCTATAATATCGCATTTTGTCCCCAAACGGTTAATCAATTGATATCCAAAATATCAAGGGATTAACATTTTGGATAAGGGGAGAAAATGTGATTAACCTGGACTTAAAGATATATTGACAGAAGTGATCAAATAAAATGGACTCAATGCACTCCATACCTAGCATGTACTACGATTACGGTGCACATGTTAAGGGGGAGCTTTTTAGTGATAATGAAAAAACTCTCAAAGTGTAAATCTTTTGATATTTATATCAAACACTTTGATTGAAATTTTCAATGATTTTGGAAGGATCGTGATGAAATACCCAAAAGACCGACCATGTTCTTAAATTTATGAAGTTATAAGGCGGTTAGGCTTAGGTATTCAAATCCTATGATTCAGCCAGAACCGGAGGGATCTACCCAGGGATATCCACTAGTTAGTGTAGAAGTCCTTAGGTATGATTAAAAAGGAGAAAAAGTGAGAAAAGGGAATAATGCCGACTGAGATGGAGCTAACACTGGAACAAACCCAACAAGGTGTTAGTTATGAAGTCTCGGTATGCATTGAAGGGGTTGAAGAATAAAAAAGAAAGGTAAGGATAAAGGGTGAAAATAAAGAAGCCCTCCAAAGAAGCCCTCCATACATATGTTGTCGGAAACACTCAGGTGTTGTCTGACATTGAAGATAGTCATGGACCCAGTGACGCTAAGCACAAACCCCTCCCAGCTACTCAAAGTCAAAAAGACTTTGTTTCAAAACTCACGAAG
>BQNB010038592.1:0-38920 GCA_026074375.1 Tanacetum coccineum | reverse complement strand
GCCATGGTTGCCTGCATTCTAGTGAGCTACTCTTGTCACCAATTGGTTAGAAAATGAAACTCCAAATCGCCTTATATGTTATACTTTGTGAGATGTTAGCCATAAAAAATCTTACATTATTTACAATAAAACTCGATCTTACAACACAAGTAAAAACACAATGTATTTGAACAATTATAGATAAAGAACATTTGACTAATTACAATCCTAACACAAGTAAAACACATTTTAATAAGAATTTTATAATCTTTGTATTCTTACTTACCAACACATGATTGGTTAATCTTGATACAAATCCTACTTTTTACAGTCTCAAAAAACATTATAAAAACACACAAAAGACTCCATAAAGTCGAAAAAAAATAAAAACACCTTGAAGACATAAACACAACTCACACATCTCTGACACAAGACTTCCATTTTCAAAACCAAATCATAAATAAATAAATAATTTTATAAAATTTAAATGCTCTCATTCTTCTGTGTCGGTATCCTTCCTTGATCACCTGCTTCTTTACTGGTAATAAATTCTTTTATTATTCCCAACTTTTATATGAATTTGAATTGAATTTATTATTTTAGTATCTCACTTACCATATGCAAGATTCTTTTTACATTGTTTTATTTATATAAGTAATAATTAATAATGGTTTTCATGTGTTGCTCAATCATGGGATAAAAAGTCAATGAATTTGAGGTTAAAGATTGTGTTTCTTGATCCATTTTTTTGTGGTATTGAAATTAATGGTTTTTGAGGTTGGAATTTTGTTGGGTTTATAAAAAAATAATTTGGGTCAGTTTTTGATTTGGGGATATATTGTTTTGAAGGCTAATTATATGGTAAGTTTGTTAATTTCTTGTTTTTGCTTCTAAAATTTGGAAAGTTTTGGAAATAAAGTTGGAAAAAAAATATTAATTTCAGTTTTTTATTTGGGTTTAAGTAATTAAAGTTTGAAGTTTTTTATAGTGGGAATTTGTAAAAAATGTGAAATTAGTGTTTAACGATTTGCTTTTTTGTGGGTATGAGTTAAAAGTATCCAAGAAATGATGTTTTTAATCATTGGTTATACTTTATGAATAGGGAGTATTGAGTTTTGAAGCTTAATATTTTGTGGGTGTTTCTTGATTTACTTCAGATTTGATTTGCTCAATTTAAAGTTTTGTGCTTTTTTAAGTTTAGATATCAGGGTTTAAAGATTCTGCAAGAAATGAGTCGAATTTGGAATTTTGAAATTGAGTTTTGTTACTAAAGCCCGAATTTGCTTCACTGGAGAACCATGTTGCATAAAATCCTCCTTCTGTGTTTTCGTATACAAATTACTTTTTTTTCGGTTACAATGCAATCATGTTTCTGTACAAATGCTAAAAGTCACTTTAGTATTAACAAGAACAGATGATTTTTTTATGTTTCAAAATGTTCATTCTTGCATAGTTTCTTTGTTAGCAGTTCTAAAAGAGCGATGATTTGTTTACATGTAAATGTCAAGCACGATAATATGAATCCTCTAAATCAGTAAATTTTGGTACATTGTTTTGCGTCATATGGACTATAAATTTGCATTTTTTTTATTGATTTCAGAACTAGTTCACTGCATAATTTGTGAAGGGCTATGATCATAAATTTTTTTGCAGGAGACCAATCACTTTGAGGTATGTTCTTGATTTGTATTTATTACCCAAATGTTGGTCTTTAATTTCGAAATTGAAAGGAAGAAATTTGATGGTTTGGACCCATTCGAAAATTTAAATTGATCATGTACCATTTGGTGGTAGACAGTGACCTTTTTTGTCTTGTCTTCGAAGCAAAATTTAACTTCTCTTAAAGATAAGTGGTACTCTCCCAAACCAACAAATTTGTAACAGTCAATTTTAGTATACAGTTTTAGGACTGTTCGGTAAATCTAAGTTATGTCTGATTGTTACGGACGTCTACCCCTTTCAAGTTGTTTGTCTTGATTATATGGTCATGGAGACATAAATAGTGACCGTGAGCCCTTATTTTTAATGTGAAATGAAGTTGGGTCCCGCAATCTGGAAAATCAATTATAATCGTTAATGGTATTTAACGATTTAGTTTTAGTTTTGTTTGCTGTTTTCTCTGTGAGCATAAAGTATGTAATTAGGAGTAAGATACAAGATTGAAAGATGCACTTTTGATTTCACCATGTGTGTCTACAGATTTCGTAAAAAAGTTTAAAACTTTGTTATGATGGAAAGTTCTTCCTTTAACTTTTATCATCTTTACACCACATCTTTGTAAATAATTGGAGTGGCTAAAATACATGAAGTTATGTCCTGAAGCAACCAATAGCGTCAGGGGCGGAGCCAGAAAGTTTTGCTCGAGGGGGCACAACTTGATAATTTTTAGAAACTACACTATAAATTGGTTCTTAAGGGGGGCAAATTACAAAAAAGTCAGATACATTAGAAATTTTACACTAGAATTTTTTTCGCTAGGGGGGGACTTGCCCCTTGTGCCCCCTCCTTGTCTCCGCCACTGAATAGCGTATTAGCATCACACTGGACACTTTGTGACCAAACATAACAAGTTTATGTCACCATAACAGCATGTTTACAAAATCAAATGCGCAATGCATGACAAAGTCCCTTTAAAAAATGAGTGTCGAACTGATAATGTTGCTGTAGCCATGGATGCTAAATATGCATGTACTTTTGTCTCACTTATTCCAAGTGAAGAAGCTTTATGATCATGCAAGATTCTCAAAAGTTTTAATCTTTATTCCTTTTCTCTTTTTACAAAATGAATCAATAAAGTAAAGTTTAATGATCCAAGTCATTCAACTACTACACTTTTATTTTTCATGAAAAAGTCATGACCTTGATCTTTTTCCTCTCATTTTGGGTCCCTTTTGAACATGGTTGGTTTTTATTAGTTTTGGGTATCGTATCAGTGACCTGGATCCTACTTTATGAGCTCATAATTAAGTTCTTAAATCTGTGGATAGCTGATACGATTAGCTCTTAGAGCAATTGAGCCTCAAAAACTAAAAACTTCAATTTGCTGCTCTTGTTTGACTTTTCTTCGGCTTTGATTTCTCTTTGTCCAGGTTTGACTTCTCTATGTTCTGCGGGCTTGGCTTCTGTAAATTTGTTC
This sequence comes from Tanacetum coccineum, assembly GCA_026074375.1. NCBI lineage: Eukaryota > Viridiplantae > Streptophyta > Magnoliopsida > Asterales > Asteraceae > Tanacetum > Tanacetum coccineum. The sequence continues at coordinate 35,805 of BQNB010038592.1, read as the reverse complement.
TTTCGTCATTTTTAGTGTTGAATCTTGAGATTTTCTTCAGGTTAAATTCACTACCTTGTTTCCTCGATCATTCTCCCCTAGATATTGAATTGTTCATGTCTGTAGTCTCTGCATGTTTGACTTTTTGATAATCAAGTAGACTTCTTCAAACTGGATCATAGATCACATTTGTGTCATAATCATAGAACTTTTCTTGACTCTATTATAGTTTGACTTTTTAAAATTAATTCTTAGATCATTAATTATATATCAAAACTTAGTACTTTAAGTTTCTTGATTTGCTGTTCATAATTCCTGCAAGTTGACTTCTATATATACGTGTTTGACTACTTTCAGTATGGTTTTTAGATCATTGTACCCTAAAAAGCTACTTACTGGTTTTCTATTTACTATGATTTATGCAGGTTCGATTTCTCTAAATTGGTTCTTGGATCATTTTAGCCCTGAATCAGTTTCAGGTTTGACTTATTGTAGTTTGACTCCGACATCATATTAATTCCATAATTTTCAACAATTCATGTTTTAAATCTGCTTATGTATCCTACAGGTTTGATTTTCTTACAACCAATTTAATCTATACATTACAATATAATGGTAGAAGATCATGATAAAGAGAATAAAGTCACGGTTGACCTTCAGTCTTCAACCGAAGAGTGGCTGTCATATGCCAATGATCTAGTACCAGTAGCTCTAGAAAAAGCCCGAGAGGTCAAGGGTTTCCCAAGTCGTTGGAAATCAATCATATCAAAACTAGAACAAATCCCGACTCGGTTATCAGATTTATCAAGCCATCCATGCTTTTCAAAGAACACATTATGCAAAGAACAGCTTCAAGCAGTTTCCAATACCTTAAATGAATCAATCAAAATGGCAGAAAAGTGTTCTAAAGAGAAACACGGAGGAAAACTTCAAATGCAGAGTGATCTCGATGCATTATCCGGAAAGATCGATCTAAATCTAAAAGATTGCGGGCTTTTGATTAAAACTGGCGTTCTTGGTGAGGTTGCATCATCAAGTTGTACCCTGACGAGCTCTGAAGGTACAAGTGAAGGAAGCTGCAACGTTACCGAGTTATTGGCTAGGCTGCAGATTGGTCATTTGGAAGCTAAAGATATAGCTCTCGATAGTCTTGTTGAAGTGATGAGAGAAGATGAAAAGACCGTTTTACCCTTATTGGGACGGAGCAGCATATCAGCTTTAGTACAACTACTCACAGCCACTTCTCCACGAATAAGGGAAAAAACCGTTACTTTAATCTGTACATTAACAGAATCGGGTACTTGTGACGATTTACTAGTGTCAGAAGGTGTTTTACCTCCTCTTATAAGATTACTGGAGTCCGGTAGCTCGGTTGGTAGAGAAAAGTCTGCAATTGCCCTTCAAAGATTGTCCACGTCAGCAGAGACAGCCCTTTCGATCGTAGGCCACGGTGGGGTCCAGCCGTTAGCTGAAGTTTGTTGCACGGGTGATTCGGTTTCACAAGCTTCAACTATTTGTACTTTGAAGAACTTATCTAACGTACCGGATATACGGCAAATGTTAGCGGAAGAAGGGGTTATAAAGATCATGATCGATATACTCGATTCAGGGGTATTATTGGTATCAAAAGAATATGCAGCTGAGTGCTTACAGAATCTTACTTTAAGTAGTGAGGATCTCAAACAATCTGTTGTAACCGAAGGCGGGATTCAAAGTCTTTTATCGTACCTCGATAATGGCCTACCTCCAGAACCTGCAATTGGGACGATACGAAACCTTGTGGGGTCTGTTTCTATCGAAAGCCTAATTTCGGTTGGGCTTCTGCCAAGACTTGTGTGTATACTCAACTCTAGCTCGACCGGGGCACAAAAAGTGGCGATGTCGACTATATGTCGGATATGTGACACAATGGAAGTGAAAAAAGTTGTGGGTGAAAGTGGATGCCTTCCGTTATTAGTTAAATTATTGGAAGTCAAATCGAATGAGCTTCGTGAGGTGGCAGCTCAAGCCCTTGCGAGCCTAATGACCGTTTTATGTAATGTTCGAGAAGTTAAACGTGACACACGAAGTGTCCCAAATTTGGTTCAGTTACTTGATCCAAACCCTCAAAACACGGCTAAAAAGTATGCGGTTTGCTGTCTTGGGGTTTTATCGACAAGTAAGAAATGTAGGAAGCTTATGATATCATATGGGGCGATCGGATATTTGAAGAAACTTACTGATATGGATATAATTGGGTCGAAAAAGTTGTTGGAAAGGTTGCAAAGAGGGAAGTTTAGTAACTTTTTTGGATAAGTTGGTTTTTTTGTGATGTAAAATGTTGTTTGTGTTTCATTGCCTTCTATGAAACCTTGTAAGCTAAATGTATGAATCAACTTGAGATGGTTTTATAAGGTTGTGATAGCCAGTGGCGGATCCAGGAATCCGGAATAGGGTATGCACAATTTTAAGTAGAGTTGTTAATTCCGGATGCTTTTTACGGGTCGGGTTTTCTCGGTTCGGGTTTTTCCAGAATTTGGGTAGGGTGCGTATATTTCAATTTCCGGGTCTGAGATATTAGAATTGATCTACGTTGTCATGTTTGGGTTATTCAAAAGTGAGTTGGTTGGTTAGATTAGAGTATGATCGAGTGCTACAAGTAAAAAAAACCATATATAGCTAATCGTAGTACAACAAATTTTATCACTTGGTAACATGTAAAAACTTGTATATACATGAAAGAAACAAAAATAGTCTATGATAATAAAACTAATGTTATAAGTTGCAGTATTTTTTAATAGATCGGGCCTTCCAAATAGAAAATAAAAAATGGGTTGAGTCCACTTCAAAGTCTAAGTATTAATGTGTTAATAACACAAACAAGCAAGATTAACCGTGCGTTGCTAAATTTTTTGGTTTTTTTTGGCCCAGCATTGTAGATACACTAAAAAAACTAATTGGGCCGGCCCAAATTTTTGGGCCTGTTTAAGTCAATTCGGAAATGTTACCGCGGATATAATTTTATCTGAATGCGTCGGTACTTTTGTAACATTTTTTTCCTCCCTATTTTGTGCCAACAATTTAAGAAAAAAAAAAAAAAATTAATTGTGCCGGCCCAAATTTTTGGGCTAAATTTTTTGGGCTTTTTTTGGCCCTCATATTTAATAGTGCGGGTTTATTTTTTCAGTATAGTCAATTCGGAAATGTTACCGCGGGTATTTTTTTTATCTGAATGCGTCTGTACTTTTGTAAAATTTTTGTCCTCCCTATTTTGTGCCGACAAATTAAAAAAAAAAAAAAAAACTAATTGGGTCGACCCAAATTTTTGGGCCTGTTTAAGTCAATTCGGAAATGTTACCGCGGATATTTTTTTATCTGAATGCGTCGTTACTTTTGTAACATTTTTTTTCCTCCTTATTTTGTGCCAAGACATGTCGCCCGGGAAAGTGGGAGAAAAAATATTAAAAAACTATCCCAGGCGACATGTCGCCCGGGAAAGCTACAACTAAACGACAAAAAATATTGCCACGTTGACTAGTCAATTTATTTCAATGTTTTCCCGGGCGACATGTCGCCCGGGATTCTACGTAATTAAGTAATTAATCAAGCTTCAATATTAATTACTCATTTTATAAAATTAGTATCCCGGACGACATGTCACCCGGGAAAACCTTCCACCGTGGCAAATATTTGTTTGATTGAAATTGTGTGGGCCCCACGATGTCGCCCGGGTAAGTCGCCCGGGAACGTATCCCCTTCGAGCTTTTCCGCTCGACCTATCCTGGGCGACAAGTCGCTCGGGAAACATATCCCCAGCGACAAGTCGCCCGGGATACCCCAGATTTGTCGCTGGGGAATATGGCAAATGTTGTAGTGACCCTCAACTTGTGAATAAACATTCCCTCCACGCCCTTCGTCCCTACTGGACGGTCCACCTAACGGCACAAAATTCTCGCGCCGCATCGCCACCACACTGTTCCCTCTGTCACCCAACCGTACATAAATCTTAGCCGGGTCAAAACATCTCATCACCGCCGATACTCCTTTCTCCTTGTCCCTTACCTCCTCCTCTCCCTCCATCTCCTCATCACTATCAAATTTACCCTCCTCATCCCTCATCACTACTTAAATCATCAACATTACTAAAATTAGGTGTTGCGTCATTAATTTCGCCAAATTTAGGGCTTTTTGTATTTTTAGGGTTTCTAAGAGAATTAGACTCAAGTAACTGAAACTGACCGTTATCCAACAGCGCCACATCATCACCATCATCAAAATTAGGGTTTTTCACTTTTTGAAGAGAATCGGACTCAAATAGCTAATAAAACGGTTCCACGTCAACAACATCATCATTCTCATCAGCAATTATCTTCTGAGTTTGAATTTTTAGTAATTTTAGGGTGTGGTTTAGGGGCAATTGGGAGGTCGGATAGTTTAATTTGGGGGAATGAATGGTGCGGGCAGTTACCCCTGTGATTATATTCTCCTTTCTATTGCCAACGCAACAGAGAGAAACAATAGTTACCTGGCAAGCTCTCAAAACCATAAGATCATTCTCAAATTTAATCACAGCCACATAAATTCATCCCAAATTTTCGGTAGTTTCATTTCAGCTTCATTTTACCCACGTTTGCATATAATCTAAATTGAGGATAAGTACTAAAGTGATAGTGAAATGACTTCTATCTACTTTGAACTAACTTGCAGATAATGTTGGGCATTTCAATTTTGTAAAACTTTTGGCGCCACAATGCTTACCAGTTCACTATATAATTGCCAGTATCCCATTGCTTTGTTCATTCACATCAAACCCTAAATACAATAATCATCCAACTTCAAAAAATGGCAAACAATGAAAACCAGGTGATTTGTTCTCCTTATTTTCTTCAATTCTACTTATATGTTGTGAATGTTATATTCATGTTTTTACCTTTTCACGCACTAACTTTCGACCTTGATTCGCCTATGGCGATGAAACAACGCAAACGTGAAAACAACTTGATGAACTGGAAGTGGGATGCTGTCATTGTTATCGAAGACTCAGATGACGAAGTGCACGGGCGGACCAACGTACAACCACGTGGTGCCCGGGAACCACCTTGGAAAATTTCTCCTTTCACAAGCGCTATAGTGATTTTCTTGGGAACCACCTTGGAAAAACATAAGGAACTACCTTAAAAGCCTAGATCCAATAACATAAAAGAAGAAAAATAGAAAATGAAACTAGAACTCGCCATCGATCGAAGTATATATGGCGTATATAACTTGTGAAGAAGACGAATGACAGTAGTAAAAGTGGTCAAAAGCCTTTTTTTCAGATAGAGTAGATAAAGTTGCTTTTGTTTTGGATCTAGCAATTTTAAAAAATGAGCCATTTATACTCTGAATGTAGCAAATCTGAGATTGGTTTGAGTCTTTTACATGTGTGGTTGTTATGGCTGATACGTAAACTTTATGTATGTGAACCTTAAATGACTATGTTTTTCATTTTTGTTGTATCTGTTCCTTAGTTTAAATACTCTAGGAAAGAAAAGAATGTGTAAAAGAGAAGGAGAGCTTAAAGAGAAGAGGAAAAAAGATATAATAACTTTTTATTGTGTTCCCGAGTTTGAAAAAAAGGAATGAGAAGTAAAAAAAATTGTGTTCCCGAGTCGAAAAGATAAGAAAAGAAAGTTAGTAATTTTATAATTATATCCTTCACTAAAAATATAAAAGACAAAATACAAACATACAAAATGATTAGAAAGACTTGTGCAGCCTAATTCATATAGTGGAAAGTAGAATTTAACCAATGTTACATGTGTATGTCTATGTATTCATATATCAAGTGTGAAAGCAAGTGGAGCAAAAATGATCAACACAAAGCTGCTTTACTTCTTTTTCCTTTTCTTCATCCATTTATGTAACACATACTCTTTCAGTAGGACGCATGATTAACAAGCATTTCATAGAAATAAGTACGATGATTGTTAAGTTATCATAAATTTATCTGTTAACAAAAGATGTTAAGGATATTCTTTAGGTGGGTCGTGAAGCTGCTGATGTTGTTTTTTTATAAAAGAAAAGTCGACTTATATAGAGCATGTATATTAGGTTAAGGGTATTTTTGTGATTAAGAAAAAATAAGAAGGCCTATGATTCACTTCTCTCCAAATCATCCCAACTTTGGGAAGAAGTTTAGACGTAATTTACTTTCCATGTCTTCTCTTTTCTATCATAGGAGGGGGTGAAAGTTATAGAAATGTATAAAACATGTGCGCTAGAGAGTACCAATAGTAATACCCATTTTTAATATATAAATTAGATTGAATACATAAAATATCAAATCTTGATGTACCATATGTTTGTTTATGTTATAACATTGATTATTTATCATTAATCTTTTCAACTTTATATATATAAACGTTTCTCAACTTATATACACTAAATGAGAAAAAAATGTACACGTGCAATGCACGGGTATCTCAGTCTCAAATTATTATTTTTTCTCAAATTAATTGTCCACTTTCAAAAATAGATAAGAAAGTTAGATTAAGTTTACCATATCATCTTCACTTGAGGTAATAATTACAAACTTTAAAGAGGTTATAAATTAATTAGTTAAGGGTAAAACTGTCACTGTACAAAAAGTAAAAGAGAAATCTATAATGATGATGCTTTTCTTAAACTACGTGTTTTTTGTCGGTGGACTATAATTTTGAGACTGAGGGAGTAGTTTGTTTTCATGACATTATAAAGTACAGTAACATTTGGGGTATGTTTGGCACTAGTATGAGCTGGAGCGGGTTGTTGGAGCATGTTGCAGGAGCTTTTTTCTAAACGTTAGTTTAACTAGCATTCCATTTAGTAGCTTATTTTTTTACATGCTCCTTCAAGCTATGTCAGCCAAACGAGAATTATTTTTAATGGTAGCTTATTTTTCTAAAAAAATTAGCTCATGCTATGATAGGCTTTGATAAGTTCGCGCGCCAAACATGCCCTTAGTAAAATTGTTTCCACTATGTAAATAATAAGTTAGTGTACCTTACTGGCAATAAAATGTTCTTAGCTAATTAAAGAAAAAAAATATTGATTAAGATCCTCTAAAGTTCATATGAACATGACAGGTAAAGTTTTATTATAATCAAAAAGAAAACCGGGTCCGCCTCACTATTATGTTTGTGAGATAACTTTACCGGTCATGTTCATGTGAACCTTAGAGGATCTCAATCCTTATTTTATTGACTTATGGTTTTACTAATTAGACATTTTTGGTTTTAAAAGACAATCAAAAATCGCTTATAGTTATAGACTTCAAAATTAATTTAAGTTTTAGTGATAGTCTTTTGACTTAGTGACTCATTTGCGAAGTAAATATTTTTTTGAACGCCTATATTATAGAAAAACTAGCAAAAGCTAGAATAGATTACAAGAATTTAGTACACACATCAATAGGATTCGAGACCCGATCAATCCAACTCGGATTAAATTTCCTATTTCTATGAACAATCCAAGAGTGTGAGATGATCATAATTTCTCCCTCAAGTAGTTGTTTGAATAACCACATCAAAGCAAGGTTTAGCCTTAATGTTGATATCGACCACATCGGCCCAACGGATTAAGTTTTGAAGGTTATTTGGGCAATCATTCACTTCTCACCATGAAGAAATCGACCAAGGTCAACCGAGCAGTCCACCAAAACATGGTTAGCAATTTCAATACTGTTATCACATATAGGCATCTAGTAGATTCTATATCAATTCCACGGATGTCTAAGTTGTAACGAGTTGGAAGACGATCTAGAAAGAGCAGCCATGTATGGATATTAATTTTGATAGGAAGGGTTTTGTTCCATCTAACCTCTTGAACCTATGACTCCAATGTTTGGTGGCCAATCAGACGTCTCAAAGAAGAGACTTTGTACAAATTGGAAGTGTCAAAGAAGCATGTCCATGTATCAAAGAAGTTATGTGGGACAAAGTTGTTAATGAGTAAGCCCATTAGATCTTGTAGTTGAGCCATTTCTAACCCATCTCTTATAGGCCTTCTCCATGTCCAAGTCCAAGAGAAACAAGCAGGCGACCCATCAAAAGTAGAAAAAACATAACGGTCTGCTACAAGGCAGTCTTTGGCAACATTAGTTAGTTTTGACCAATGTATTTATTAGTTTTGACTAGGGTACTTATTAATTTTGACCTAAGTACTCGCGAACCATAAAGTCAATCTCTTGTAATTGATAAATATATCGATGTTCACTCAAATTTAATGGAACGATTATAATATACTCGTAATAATCAAATGGAAATAATTTTTTTTCTCTAAATACGATATTGGTAATTAATTATGGTATGTGGATACATTTTTGATTAAAATATATTAGCATCATGGTCTTGCTATTAGCTAACAAATGAAAAACTCTGAGAATATGATATATGGGCTTTTTAAACTTCATATACACATAATAGAATAATGAATTAAATTGAAAATTTGTGGCCATAACAAAAAGGGAGCCAAGTTCCATTGCACAGATTACACCTCCCTTGAGCCAGCCTTGGTGATGAACAATATGAAAGATATAACACCCTGTGTTTTCAAGTCATTAACGACGCCGATAAATCCATAATGTATCTTTTGTATTGTACTGTTATAGTGTAGCTGGGATTTTGGTATTCAAACTCGTACATAACGTTGTGACGATACCCTAGTCGAATATGTTATCGGTTATGGGATTTAAGCTGGTAAGAAGTTGATACTCGGGTTGGACGGGGGCGTTGACAAACGATTACGTACAGCAGATATGTTACTTTTACTCGTGGGTTGGGGATGACTTGTGTGTGTGTGGATCTTGACTGGGATCTCACTTTGGCGCAAACCGAGATGGTTGATTTTGTACCAGGTCGGGCCGTGATTGATGCTGCACAGCGTAAACGCGGTAAGTATATGGCTAAGTGTGCGGCTATTGGATATGGGTTTCTTCCCTTTTCTTTCTCTTCTTTGAAGGAATTAGAGGCAGACGCGGTTACATTGCTGAAGCGGGTCCGAAAGTTCTCCATGACCCAGGACATTGGGGCACGTGCTGCTGCTCATATATTTAATATGATCAGTTTCGCTATTGCTAAATGAGTGAGGGCCCAGATAGTATCTCGACTCCCCTCTAATTTATTGTAAATCTTTTAAGTTTCTAATAAAGTGATTTATTATTATTAAAATAATAATAATAATAATAGAATAATAATAATAATAATAATAATAATAATAATAATAATAGTATCTTGACTCCTCACTAACTTGTTGTAAATCTTGATTTTCTAATAAAGTGATGTTATTATTAAATAATAATAATAATAATAATAAGAAGAAAAAGGAGAGGGCATTTTAGTCACTGCACTTCATTCTCCGAAGGTATTTTAGTTATTTCATGTTTTTTTAACAAGTCAAACTAACAGTCAATGAAAAATGAACCAAAAGTGTTACGGGTCGACCAAATCTGAACAAGATCCGTTACATTTTAAACTATTGGACCAAAACCGTCATACCCAGTAAACCACAAGGACGAAAAATATAATTAACTCTAAAAAAACAATAGGATTGCACTAGTTGGCATTAGCGAAAAGTAGGGAAAGGCATCGAGTAAGTAAAACTATAACACCCTAAACTATTTAATTAGTGATAAAACATTATTAACAAATTCGTAAGACAAAATTTACTTACTAAATCAACATGGCCCTTTATGTAATATAAAATGTTTAAATAAAATTATTCAAGGTTCAAACTTACACACACGTTATCAACATGGCCCTTTATGTAATATAAAATGTTTAAATAAAATCTTCTTTCGCTGAGTTTGTTTCCCACGAGAGTATATGTGCAGTTTATGTACACTCCTCACACACACGATAACTCAAATCTCAACAAGACCTAAATAAATACTAGACTAAAATTTCTGTCAGCACTTATACGAAGTTTGGGGAGTATCATGACTTGTCTTGGGTTCACGTGATCATTATTTGAAGTCTGGGATGTGATCATCGGTTCATGTCCGGGTAGTTCGTTTTGGTCTCGTTCGTTGGAAGTAGTGTATAGTTCGTGAGTGGGTAGAAGTTTCGGCTTACGTCTAGCTATTGTGTACATCGATATGAGTTTCGGTTCATGCGTAGGATAAAGTTTTAGTTCATGACGGGTACGTGTTTAGCTACCTGTGTTCGAGTTCGGTTGGGTTTTTGTTCCATCGTATCTCGTGGGATTGTGGTGTTAGTGTTCGTGTTCGGTTTCGGTTTCGATCTATCGTTTTGAGGTATATCTTGAACTACAAATTATATACGCTACATGTGAATATTAAGTTACGAAATCTTGTTATATCAACATTAACATAGTATATATTACTGCAAAATCTTAAACTACGTCACCATACGATGAGTCAGAAAGGTGTGGGTTGATACATATTGTCAAAACTTAAAATGGTAAATTGCATGAAATGAACATGTGTAGTTAGTAATTACCAACGTCAATATTATGACATCGATTTTAGTTTTATAAAATGAGGTTAAAAATATTAAGTCTAAGAATATATGTAACTGTTTATGGTATATTTCAAATGACGAAGAAGATGTTCTTCCATAAATATAGTTGACAACAAGCATTATTGTCAGCGCGTTGCTGCGGGGCGTTATTTTTTTCTATTTATATTAAACTTCAACATTTTTTATAAAATCGTGCGTATGTCAGAAGCATTGGAATATTGGACTCGTTTTGTTCGCAATTCGAATATCTTTTCGCGGGTATTTTTTTATCTGAATGAATCGGTAGATATGCGTTATGTATTTGATAAATAAACTTTATTATATAAAAAGCCGTAAATAGTTAAAAGTTCAGGGGCCATTGCGTAAATTTTCTTTTTTATATAATTTGGGCCGGCAAGATTTTTAATTTTTTTTTTCATTAATTTTGTTTGTTTTGGATTAGCGTAGGGCGGTTTTTGACTGCATAAGAGCTGGACCTTCCGCGCGTTGCGGCGGGGTTTGTTTTTGTGCGATTTGATTTTTTTTGAATGAATCGGTGGATATGCGTTGTATATTGGATAAATAAAGTTTATTATATAAAAAAGTCGTAAATAGTTAAAAGTTGAGGGGACGGGTTGTAATTTATTTTTTTCTATTTATATTAAACTTCAACATTTTTTATAAAATCGTGCGTATGTCAGAAGCATTGGAATATTGGACTCGTTTTGTTCGCAATTCGAATATCTTTTCGCGGGTATTTTTTTATCTGAATGAATCGGTAGATATGCGTTATGTATTTGATAAATAAACTTTATTATATAAAAAGCCGTAAATAGTTAAAAGTTCAGGGGCCATTGCGTAAATTTTCTTTTTTATATAATTTGGGCCGGCAAGATTTTTAAAATTTTTTTTCATTAATTTTGTTTGTTTTGGATTAGCGTAGGGCGGTTTTTTACTGCATAAGAGCTGGACCTTCCGCGCGTTGCGGCGAGGTTTGTTTTTGTGCGATTTGATTTTTTTTGAATGAATCGGTGGATATGCGTTGTATATTGGATAAATAAAGTTTATTATATAAAAAAGTCGTAAATAGTTAAAAGTTGAGGGGACGGGTTGTAATTTATTTTTTTCTATTTATATTAAACTTCAACATTTTTTATAAAATCGTGCGTATGTCAGAAGCATTGGAATATTGGACTCGTTTTGTTCGCAATTCGAATATCTTTTCGCGGGTATTTTTTTATCTGAATGAATCGGTAGATATGCGTTATGTATTTGATAAATAAACTTTATTATATAAAAAGCCATAAATAGTTAAAAGTTCAGGGGCCATTACGTAAATTTTCTTTTTTATATAATTTGGGCCGGCAAGAATTTTTTTAATATGGGCCGGGTGTGGGTTGATTTTTTTGCAATTGAAATACGACGTCGTATTCATCCAATAATAATAATAATAATAATAATAATATAGTTGACGTTTTCTTGATATTAAATAGGATCAATTTTATAAACCTATTTAAATGTTTCAGATATGTTAAATACTTTTTTTAAAGTTGGGTCAGTGAGTCATTTGATGCCATATGTACGGGAAATCTTTTTTTTAAGAGCATTTATTATGGTCGTAAATTTATATACAAGACTATCACTAATAGAAATAAATTAAAACAAGAATAAGTATATAGTGAACAAATAATAAAGGATAAAATAAAGTAATAGTCGGTCAATCACTATTTTATAATTGGTACCAAATTCGTGTAGATACTCTGAAGCGGGAGTGAGCTGATTTGAGTCGTCTAAGTAAAAGTTGATTTATTTAAGGTATATATATTCTACTCCCTCCGTCCCATATTAAGTGTCCATTTTTGACTTTTTAAAGTCTTTTTTCTTCAACTTTGACCTTAATTATTTCTTCTTATGTTATATGATACTAAATGCAAAATATATGAATGGATAGAGTTTCGAATGTATTTTTCATTGGTATAATTTTCAATAAGCATTATATAACATAAAGAAAAATATTTACGGACAAAGTTTATGAAAAAAGAATTCAAAAAGTCAAAAATGGACACTTAATATGGGACGGAGGGAGTATTATTTTTCTTAAGGATTCTTATGACATTTGATCCGTATTTATTTTTCACATTTGAGATCCCTATATATGTTTCCTAGCCTTTGATTCGTTATTTGTTTGCTACCTATTTGATAACTTCGTTGAACCCCCTTAAATTCGTTTGATATATGCTTCATTTGACATTGCCATGATATGAACTTATCTGTTTTATTTAGTCATGACCTTCTTTGGACATAATATGTTTCGTTTCGATATGCTATATGAACCCTTTGTTTTGTTTCGATGCCCGAGCTAACTAGCCATGGAGGTACCATGGCCGCGCCATTGAGGCACCAATGGCGTGACACTATCTGTGGCAGTGTGATCAGTCCACGACGTTCCCTTTCATTTTGTGTGCTCTATTATGTACTTGGCCATATACGATTTGATTTGTAGGGAGCGTATGGATGCATCCTATGTACTTCGTTTAGTTTCGTTTTGGTGCATGGCTTAGTGTGGTGCCAACTCCCCATTGCACATTTTGTTTTGGTACATATGGAGATTGCAACTCCCTTGTACAAATTGCTATGATATATGTATGATTGTTTAGTCTAGGCGTGTGGCATGCTTTAGACTTTCGTTTTGAGCTCGTGGGGCATTTCTATATATTTTGTTTGGCTACTTATTCGTTGATTTCTGATGATATATGAAACCTTTGATTCCATTTCGTTTACTTATGTATAGTTGATCTATCTGTTTCGTTTATATCTGTTCACTGAGCTTTAGCTCAGCCGCATTTCTTTTTTTTCTCCGCGGCAGGTAATAAGAGGGAAGCTGAGTTATGAGTGAAGAGTGCTTATGAGCTCTTAGTGGACCGAATTGAGGATAACTTTCCTATTCTTTTATAGTCGTTTAGACATTGAAGTTGAATTCATATTTTGTTTAGACATTGGAGATTGGATTTATTTTCCTTTGGAAGTGAGGATGTATTTTACAATTTATTTCCTTAGTCTTCTTGGTGAACTTTGTTGAACTATTTTATGAATAAAGTCTTTCGCTTGCGTTTGTTTTGATGCCATAAGTGTGACATTTGACCCATTCTTGGGTGGAGTGTTACAAAAACTTTCAAATCACGCTAATATGAACAACTGCGAGTTATTATTTTTTTAAATTAAAAAATGTATATATTATATTTCGGGACTTATCGGATTAACCCGATAATCCGATAAGATAAACAATCCAACCCAAATCTGACCCTATAACAAATATCAGGTTATCAAGTTCGGGTCAAATTAACCTGATAAGCTTTTTCAACCCGATAAAACCCGACCCTATAAGCCTTATCGGGTTCGGGTCAACCCAACCTGTTTGACACCTCTACGTGCATGTGTTGAGTCGATTGGTTTATACAGTTTGTGAAATAATTGTCTGTGTCAACTGATATGCAAATATATGTGTGTCTACTAGGACTTTGGTAGCCACAATTTGATGGAAGTATACAGTCAAAAGGGTAAACTACTGTCTTTTAAAAAAACTACTTTGATTTATACATAATGAAATCAATAATAAAAACCATTATATGTATTCGATGTCATTTTTGCTTCTTTCGTCCAAGCCTTGATAGCAATTTTAAGAAACTGCAATTTTTTCTTCCAACGAATCAAGCCATTAGCTTCACCTATATTGAAAGAATTCCAAGTATTTTCCACAAAAGAATGAAATCCCTCCATAGTAAATCAAGAATGAAAAAACCAGAAAGGAGAAGGGCCATAATCAATACTTGTTTCCCGCAATAGAATAGGACGATGGCCAGAAAGATTTTTGTCCAAACAGATAGCAGATAAATGCGGAAATAACTCCATTAAACCGTCAGATAAAAGGAATCGGTCTAATTTACTCATCTTTGAGGCCGACTTGTGAGACCATGTAAAAGCGTAACCATCCAAGGGAAGATCAATTAAACCAGTCGAAGAGATAAAATTATTAAAAACCATGGTTCCTTCAAATCTTTCACGTTTCGAACGAACTTCATTGAAATCGCCCATAATCACAGTCTCACCATCCCATCTGTTAATAATTAAATGAAGATAGTCCCATAAATCCCGATTCTCGGACAACTCTTGAGGAGCATAAACTGAAATAATAAGAAGCTTTGTAGAGGTTGGAATCCAAGTACCCATCAAAGCAACAAAATAATCGGATTTAGAAACGTGATCTTTAACAAACATATTAGGATCCCATACACAAACGATACCTCCTGAACAACCAACCGAAGACCCAACTACATGATTGAAAAACAAATTTCCCCACAACTCCTTGATAGAACATAAATCAATATTCTCCGCTTTCGTTTCTTGAAGAGTAACAAAATTTATTTTGTGTTTATGACATAACTCGTTAATCCATCTCCTTTTCGCCTTGTTACCAAGGCCTTGAATATTTAGAGACAAAAAATTCATCTAATATTATCAAATTCTCCTTTCGAACCAATAATAGACTCAATGTCTTTGATACACCCTTCCATATTGTAACCCATGGTTTGGCCCACGTTTACCAATTCATCCATAAGATCTAAAATAGAACCCCTACCTTGTGTTTTTGCGAGCCCGAATATGTGCTATGTAGAGATGACATCCCACACTTCTTCTTTCTGTCTTTAATCTTATTAGAGAGAGATTGAACACTATCACTAATGAAATCTAATAAAAAGAAGTTCATTATTCAACAAAACCTCTTGGAGCTCGATAAGCTTATTGATCAGGGCAGGAGTAACGAGGAGATTCTTTGCAAAATAATTATGCTTATTAATGATCTCCACGACCATAATGGTCCATGTGCACCAAAATGCTACAAGTGCAACAAATTTGGTCACTTGGGGCGTAATTGTAGAAGTTCTGCAAGTGTTAATCCGGGTAGTAACCAAAGAGGAAATGGGACAGGTCAAGGGCCTACTTGCTTCGAGTGTGGAGTTCGGGGACACTTCAAGACGGACTGTCCGAAGCTGAAGAACAACAACAACAACCGTGGTAATCAGGTTAGAAATGCCAATGCTCCAGCGAAGGTGTATGCAGTAGGGCATGCGGGGACAAACCCAGATTCCAATGTCGTGACGGGTACGTTCCTTCTCAACAACCGCTATGCTTCTATCTTATTTGATACTGGTGCCGATAGGAGTTTTGTGTCCACTGCATTTAGTTCCCAAATTGACATCACACCATCTACCTTGGATCACTATTATGATGTTGAATTAGCCGACGGAAGAATAATTGGGTTGAACACTATTCTTAGGGGTTGTACATTAAATCTCCTGAACCACCCATTCAACATAAATTTAATGCCCGTAGAACTTGGTAGCTTCGATGCTATAATTGGTATGGATTGGTTGGCGAAGTACCAAGCGATCATTGTGTGTGCCGAGAAGATTGTTCGCATCCCCTGGGGAAATGAAACTCTAATCGTTCATGGTGACGGGAGTAACCGGGGAAATGAGACACGATTGAACATCATCTCGTGCACCAAAACTCAGAAATATTTGCTAAAAGGATGTCCTATCTTTTTGGCACATGTTACTACAAAAAAGGCGGAAGACAAGTCGGAGGAGAAGAAACTTGAGGATGTACCCATTGTCCGAGATTTTCCTGATGTATTTCCTAAGGACTTGTCGCGTCTTCCTCCAGCTCGACAAGTGGAGTTTCAAATTGATTTGGTACCTGGTGCTGCACCTGTAGCACGGGCACCTTATCGATTGGCGCCTTCCGAAATGAAAGAGTTGTCAGAGCAACTGCAAGAGTTATCTGACAAAGGCTTTATAAGACCCAGTTCCTCACCCTGGGGAGCTTCGGTCTTGTTTGTCAAGAAGAAAGACGGTTCATTCCGGATGTGCAGTGATTATCAGGAATTGAATAAACTAACGGTAAAGAACCGTTATCCACTTCCAAGAATTGATGATCTATTTGATCAGCTTCAAGGGTTGAGTGTTTACTCGAAGATCGACTTAAGGTCAGGTTATCACCAATGGAGGGTTTGAAAAGAAGACATTCCAAAAATCACTTTCAGAACTCGTTACGGCCACTATGAATTTCAAGTTATGCCATTTGGTTTGACGAACGCACCTGCTGTATTCATGGACCTTATGAATCGGGTGTGCAAACCATATCTGGATAAATTCATGATTGTCTTCATTGATGATATTCTGGTATATTCAAAGAACAAGCAAGAACATAAAGAGCACCTTAAACTAATCTTAGAATTGCTTAAGAAAGAGGAGTTGTATGCCAAATTTTCCAAGTGTGAATTTTGGATTCCCAAAGTACAGTTCCTTGGTCACGTGATTGATAGTGAGGGCATTCACGTGGATCCCGCCAAGATCGAATCCATTAAAGATTGGGCATCTCCTAAGTCGCCAACGGAGATTCGTCAATTTTTAGGTCTTGCTGGGTATTATCGAAGATTCATTGAAGGGTTTTCGAAGATCGCCAAACCAATGACCAAGCTTACTCAGAAGAAGGTCAAGTTTGTTTGGGGTGATAAACAAGAAGCAGCTTTTCAACTGTTAAAGAAGAAGTTATGCAGTGCACCAATCCTGGCCTTACCTGAAGGAAGCGAAGATTTTATCGCATACTGTGATGCTTCAAAGAAGGGTTTGGGCGCTGTGTTAATGCAAAGAGAAAAGGTGATTGCTTATGCATCACGCCAACTGAAGATTCATGAGAAGAATTATACGACTCATGATTTGGAACTTGGAGCAGTAGTGTTCGCTCTCAAGATTTGGAGGCACTACCTGTATGGAACCAAGTGCACGGTGTTCACTGATCATAAGAGCCTACAACACATTCTTAATCAGAAAGAGTTGAACATGAGGCAACGTCGTTGGTTGGAGTTGCTCAGTGATTACGATTGTGAGATTCGTTATCACCCGGGAAAGGCAAACGTTGTTGCTGATGCTCTAAGCAGGAAGAAGAGAGATCAACCATTAAGGGTTCGAGCCCTAGTCATGACTATTGGCTTGTATCTTCCTAAACAAATTCTGAATGCTCAGACTGAAGATCGGAAGCCGGAGAACCTCAAGAACGAAGATGTTGGAGGTATGTTGGTTGAAAATTCTAAAGATCCAGAGAAATTTAGAACATAAAAGTTAGAACCACGAGCGGATGGAACTCTATGCTTCAATGGTAGGAGTTGGTTACCATGTTATGGCAACTTAAGGACTGTGATTATGCACGAGTCCCACAAGTCAAAATACTATCTTCATCCGGGTTCTGACAAGATGTACCAAGATATGAAGAAGCTATATTGGTGGCCGAATATGAAGGCAAACATCGCCACCTATGTTAGCAAGTGTTTGACATGTGCTAAGGTCAAGGCTGAACATCAAAGGCCATCTGGATTGTTGGTACAACCCAAGATACCTGAATAGAAGTGGGACAACATCACTATGGATTTTGTCACGAAGCTTCCTAAGTCGTCGCAAGGCTACGACACTATTTGGGTGATTGTTGACCGACTCACTAAGTTTGCAATCTTCACACCAATGAGAGAGACCGACCTATGGATAAACTTGCAAGAATATACCTAAAGGAGGTTGTCACGAGGCATGGAATACCTGTTTCAATCATTTGTGATCGCGACCCGAGGTTCGCATCCAATTTCTGGAGGTCACTTCAAAACACTTTAGGTACTAACTTGGATATGAGTACTGCATACCATCCATAAACAGACGGACAAAGCGAAAGGACTATTCAAACTCTCGAGGATATGTTGCGTGCTTGTGCAATCGACTTTGGAAAGGGTTGGGTTAACCAATTGCCATTAGTCGAGTTCTCATATAACAATAGCTATCACGCTAGCATCAAGGCCGCACCATTTGAAGCACTTTATGGTCGAACGTGTCATTCACCTGTTTGTTGGACCGAAGTTGGAGAAGCTTAAATCCTCAGTCCAGAACTAATTCAAGAGGCGACTGAGAAAATTGTCCAAATCAAGCAAAGGATGCAAGCTGCTCACGATCGATAGAAGAGTTATGCCGATCTAAAGCGTAAACCAATGGAATTCCAAGTCGAGGATAAAGTTATGCTTAAAGTTTCGTCTTGGAAAGGGGTCGTAGGTTTTGGCAAACGGGGGAAGTTAAACCCCAGGTATGTTGGACCTTTCAAGGTGTTAAGAAAGGTTGGAGAGGTTGCTTACAAACTCGAACTTCCAGGAGAACTAAGCAGGGTTCACAATACATTTCATGTATCCAACTTGAAAAAGTGCTATGCCGAAGAACCGTTAGCCGTTCCGTTGGATGGACTTCATTTTAATGACAAGCTTAAGTTTGTTGAGGAACCCTTTAAGATCTTGGACCATGAAGTTAAACGGTTGAAGCGAAGCTGCATTCCATTAATCAAGGTTTGATGGAACTCTAAGAGATGTCCTGAGTTTACGTGGGAACGTGAAGAACCATTCCGGAACAAATACCCACATCTGTTCACAAAGACCGCACCGTTGTCAAGTGCTACATCGTAAGCCTTGAGGACAAGGCTCGTTTAACAGGGGAAGTATATAACACCCCATGTTTTAGGGTCATTGACGTCGTCTTTAAATCCACCATGTATCTTTTTTATTGTACGCATTTGCTTTAAATCATAAAACGTTAAGTTGAATCGCGTAGGCTAAAAATTAGCGTTCAATGTAAACGGGCGTCAAACAATTAAATGTTTACATTAAGCAAGGGTTAAGTAATTATTTTGAGGATAATTATTAACATTGTTCAATTTATTTTTATTGGTTGCGTAAATTTATTACGTTTCGCAATAAAATACATTTAGGCATACCTGGAACCACCAAAACTTTTCTACGCTTCAACAAATACCCACATTTATACCCAATACCCAAAATTTACAAAATAACATTACATATATACATACAAAACTGGACATAGGTGGAAGTATACAAAGAAATATCACCAAAAATTCACCACATGGTCTTATGTACATCTCTACCCATTTAATGAAGCCATGCCTCCCATGCTCCCTATACCCTTGACCAACTATTTCCCTAAATCACTCATCTTGTATTGTATAGTGTTTTTGACTAGCTCTTATACTTATAAGTCATACCATACTAGCAAATAAGCATACACAATACACTTCACTTGATAAAAATCAAATTATTCTCTCTTTCTCTCTTGTTTAACCCACGGCAAACAAACCCCTTTTTATAAAATCCATACCTTGATTTTATAAGAGCATACACACATACACACATCATTCCTAAGATATACTAAGATATTTCTAAGCCTTGGTTAACCATTTACAAGTATTGAAGAAAGTTTTGCAAGATTAGGGGAACAATTAGGGTTTCAAGTGTGCAAGCTTTGGTTTAAGGTCTAAACAAGGGTTTAGAATCTATTTCTCATCATCATACATCAATATAAGGTTATCTATAAACCTTTATGTCTTTACTTTATTCATTTTTATGAGCATATATGCTTTATATAGCTAAATCACCAATTAGGGGTTTTAAATATGTTAAAAAGATAACTTACTTATGGTTATGAATTTGCACACTTTTTCTTATGTTATGTTGTTGTATATATCATGGAATAATGAAATTATGAGTGTGGTAACATGTTGGTTAAAGCATAAAAAGTTATATATGTTTATTGTTAAAAGTGTACTTAAGAAAGTTTAAGGCTTTAAGCCTTGGTAGGAACATGTTATATTGGATTTAAGGACAAATTATGGACCTATGGACTATATAATATATATGACATAGTATATTAAGAGTTGTATAGAAATTATGGTATTTTAATTTGTTGAAAAGTATATAAAACACAAGTATATAATTAACTATATACAAGATACAAAATAGGTTGTTTGGATTCGAAATCCAAACAGTAGGGTTATCATTTTTATAAAATACTACGCCTCATAACGATTCCAAAATTATAAGAAACTCGAAAAACAGATTAATAACGAAAAATATACGCTAATTACGAGTTATACGTTAATTAAACGGGTTTATAAAATAACTTTTATAAAAATTATATAAAACAGAAAGTTAGGTATTTTTAACAAACTATACATAATTTTAGGATTCCAAAATAATAAGAAACGTAATTTTCGATTAAAAACGAAGAAGTTATGAATTTCGCAAGTTTATATACTTAAAATGTATAAAAATATTTTTATAAAAAGTTACTGTTCATGACAGAAACATTAATTTTTTTAAAATTCATAAATAAATAGAAATTTTAATTACAAGAACGTGCTCGAAAGAATTACTAAAAACGGAGCTAAAACGAATAAAATACGACGTTTACGATAATTCGAGTTTATAAAAGTAATTTTATAAACTATGAACAGTAAAAGTTACTATTCATCAGCAGACCCAACTTTATAAAATATGATATATCTTTCAATAACAAAGACATGCTCGAAGGAATCGCTAAAATCAGGATTAAAACGGATAAGTTATTACATTTACGAGTTTACGCTAATTAAAACACAAAAATAGGTTTATAGCTGTTATGAACAGTAAAAACACTATTCACCACAGAATGTTGAAAATTTAAAAACGTAATATTTTGATCACTCGTCTTAATACGAAAGCGTGTACATAAGAAACGCGAGAAACGGGTTTAAAACGGGAAAGTTATGCTAGTTTTACTAAAACGATAATTATAAACGTTTTCACTCTATAACAACGATTTCTAAATTACAAATAGACGGTGATGAAGCTATATAGAATTATATGTGGTTATCAAAGTACTATATTACTAGGGAGTTTCATAATGAGGCCTCTTCGGGGTGGCGTATCGACGAGTTGTTGGATTTACGATTTAAAGTGTCCTAGCTCCTCATACGTCACTACATGACCTCTTAAATTATGATAGCCCGAACGATAGTATGATGTAACTAACATAGACTTGTATATGATGTTAGTTAATCAAAGCGATTAGTGCTTATACGACCTATGTTAATTTAGGTTGCATTCGATCATTTACGTGACGCGCTATCTATGATATTTGGATTATCATTAACTCAAGGCGAGTTCATAGCCCCGCATTTTACATGGTTTTGTTTTATACGTTTTAGGGTGGAAAACATGCATTGTTTTATAACTGGACACAAGTGGATACTTTTATATTATGATTACGTGTTGCCTAAGTAGCGATAACCCAATCTGAGCCCATTATCATGAACTGTCAATTACTGGACTGTGAGCGTGAGTGTTATGAATAGATCTATTGGGTTTGACAACCCCATTAGGATGATTAGCTATCACTAGGAAAATGAATATATACCATGTCAGATTAGGGATGTTGCGGGTTAGAACATCAATACGGGCAATGTGGGCAATTATATATTGCCATATATTTATGTCGAGCTTTAGTGTCATGAGCTTAGAGCAACTTAATTACATTTATATGATTTCTGCATTTGTTGCATTATCATACACTTAGGAAATCTTGTGGTCCAACTTTATACGATTTATCAAACCTATGAATTAACCAACATTATTGTTAACGTTTTAAAGCAATGTTTTTCAGGAAGTCAGTAAGCACAAGGTGCAAGCGATACATTGGTGATTTTGTATTTTGGGATGACATGCTTAAAGATATGGTTGCATTATATTTTGGGAATCATGTATTATGAACTAGTATCTTTGTGATATGGACAATGAAGAAGTTAAGCTTCGGGCTTTTTGTAACAAATGTTTGTTAAATCCAATGTATCAGTTTTAAATGACTTTTAATAGTCGTTCTATATATATCTTATGTTATTGATCTAAGATGTGACATGCCCCGGACCCTTATTCCGCTGCGAGCCATTTTGGGGGTGTTACAGATGGACATCATGCAGAAGAGTAGTTGGACTAGATGGTTGTTTTTTGAAATCCAATTGCAGAGGTGAATTGTTGACAGCTATGGGAAGAGATTCTAACAACCAGATGTTTCCAATGGCTTGGGCAGTGGTGAGCATTGAGAACTCTGAGAATTGGTTATGGTTTCTTAGTCACTTGGGTAGTGATTTTAACCTTGCCATGGGAGCATATTTGACAATCCTTTCAGATGGTCATAAGGTATGATTTACCCTGTTATATTCTTTCTGAATTGGTTATATTAATAATCAATGTTTCTAACTACTTTTGAACAACAGGGACTAATTGAGGCAGTTAAAGAATTACTACCACATGCTGAGCATAGACTGTGTGCAAGGCACATCTATGCAAATTTCAAAAAGAAATGGAATGGGCTACACTACAAATCTCTGTTCTGGGGTGCTGCAGCATCTACATTAGTGGTACATTTTAAGCATAAGATGGAATTGATAAAAAACATTGACCCACTTGCCTATAATTGGTTAATGGAAAGGGACCCTAAGGCATGGTGTAGAGCTTATTTTCAAATGGATAGGAGTTGTGCTGCTTTTGAAAATGGTATATCAGAATCATACCATAGTGCTATAGGATTTGCTAGATCTAAACCCATTATAACTATGCTAGAAGAAATTAGAATTTACTTAATGCAAAGAATAGTTGCTATGAATCAAAAGGCTGTGAACTTAAATGATATTGTATGTCCTGCCATTAGAAAAGAGCTAGAGAAGTTGAAAAAATACCAAAGGTATTGGATGGTTGTTCCCTGTGGACAAGAGTTATTTGAGGTTAAGGAAAGCAAATGAGGGGTTTGGGGTAAATTTGAATACAAAGACATGTACTTGCAAGAGATGGGATTTGTCTGGCATACCTTGTATTCATGCAGTGGCTGCATATTCTTTGCTTAATCAAGATCCTATAAAGGGTGTCTAGATTGGTAAGCAAACAGATGTGGGTTAATGCTTAAATCCTTTTATAAAACCAGTAGGTGGACCTGGAAAAAACCTGACACAGCTTGATGTTCAGACTGAAAAGTCCATCCTCTAAACACTATGTAGGGAATCAACTATGTTTAATTGTCTTTCCAAGTAGGTGTTCATCAACTTATGGAACCACAAAAACAAAGTAGAAGCTGTGGCATTTATTAAACAATGTTTCTTAGAATCTTTTGTTAAAGTTTGAGTGTCATGTTATTTTGTTGTTTGTTCAACTTTAACCCAATTGACTATTCTGTTTTTACCCAATTTATTTGCAATAAATAAGAACCAAACAATTACATAATACCTTCATTAGATAAAACCATTACATAAGTCACATTCATTACATTCCTACACCATTACATCATTCATTACATTCCTACACCATTACATAACCAAACTTAAACCTACACCATTACATTCACCAGTCATTGAAACTACCCAAAAACCTAGAAAATACATCCTAAAAACCATCCCTGAAACTACCACAACCACCACAACATTCACTGGGTTAGGAAGTACATAACAAACACCACCATAATGAACACCACAACTGCTTTCTTGTAGCAATCACCAGTCACTGTTCTCTCATTCAATTCCAACTACAATTCATGAATTCTTGACCTGTAGGTGTACTCTTGAACTTGCATTTCTCTCCTTGCTTGTTGGAGTTGAACATAAAGATTTTGCATCTCATTTCTATAGTAACCATAACGGATCTTAGGAACAAGAAAGTGGTAGAATCTGCATTGGCTGCCTGATTCCTAAATGTGACAAAATTGTAACAAAAATAAAAAAATAATGAAAATAACATAAAGATTAATGCTTGGCTTACGCTATGTTTAGGACAACACAAAAACGCCTAGCTGGGTTTGCAGGAGTGCGTGAAGTCCTTTCAACAACGAGGAGACCACAAAAGCAATGGGTGGGAATAGGACGGATCCAATTTGATGTAGAAGATGAGGAAGACATCTTTTAATTGAGTTATGAATTAGGGTTTATAATTGGGAAAAATGACATAAAAAGAGGGAAAATGAGGCATTTATAAAGAGGAAGGGTGGGTGGGTGGGTGTGATGGCGTGTACTGTACAACGGTCAATATTTACAAGTTGGATGCCACATAAGCATTTACACAGTTAAACAAGTGGAAAATGGATATACGTACCATATTGACACGAAATGTAAAGTTCATGTACCATATGGATAATAAATTTAGTACACGTACCATATGGGTACATTTGGAAAAGTACGTGGCTATTAAAAGCCAAAAACCCTTAGTTCTATGTGTCTATTAAAAATCCCCCAAAAGAGAGCTTCTGATTTGGAGTCTAAGTATGGTTTTTAGGTCCAAACTTTTTAGTGTTCGTACAGATCCAAAACTGAGTAGTTAAAAGTTTGATTTTATTTGGGGCACTTAAGAGGGGATATAAATTAGTGGAAAAATCATGGAGATAGTAAACTCATAATATTGAATGCGTGATTTTTGGTAAAATTTATAAAGGTCAGTAGGTGTGGTTTAGAAAATGGTAAAGTGACATTAAAATTCTGCGTTTTCGGGTAAATTGTTGAACATTAAAAAAGTGTGTAAACGAATTGGTAAATGTTGGGCATGGTGTCGGAGTGAGCCATGAGGGTAAATAAACACCTTAGACATCCATCATATGATTGTTACATGTGCTTAAGCTTTTGGCTTAGTAGCGTGTAACACGTGTTATTTTGTTGTTTAGCTTTGTGCGAGGATTTTGGGAATTGCTTTAGCATCAGGTGAGTTTCATAGCCCCTTTTTCTTATGTTTTCTTGGGGTGAAAATGATGCTATGAGTTTAAATGTTTTAGTTACTGTGATAATGTGTTTTAAATGAGGCATGGGCTATACGAGACTATTGTATGTTATGTGCTACTTGCTAATATGATATGGATTGTTGTGCTTGAGCGTGACCGTCTCAAGGCATTGATGGATTGTTAGAAGTGAGCGTGATCGTCTCATTGTTGTGGATAGGGATATGTTTGTGATGTTTGAGCGTGAGCGTCTCAATGTGGGTTGATGTGATTGCATGTTAGCTTGTATGATAGTTCGTTGTATGTTCTGCTATGCTATGTTTTATTTATCACAGTGATTTCAAAGCGAGTTATTGGCGTGTCTTAAACCTATGACTCTCACCAACATTATGTTGACGTTTAAGCATCATTTTCAGGTGAGCATCATGGGGATAAGATAGAGAGAAGTGGCTAGAAAGAGACCATAGGATGTCATGGAGTTTATTGCTTTTATGTCTTGAATATTGCATTGTTTGAATTATGGATACTTGTTGCATGTCTTTCTATTGGCGAGAACTTTCGTTTCATCAATAAAGACGCCTTTTGGAATTAGATTAGTTTTATGGGTATTGTTATGACACTTTGTGTCTATACTTTGCTTATTTATTGCATGTAGAATTCTCTTTATAGACGTCATTGTGTTGTGATGGTATCCTTTCTCGTTACGCCTCGCGTTTCTGCCTTGGCGGGGTGTGACATCTAAGGCCGTAAATGTTATCGATTTTCAGAAGACATGCCAAATATCTATATTTTTATATTTTTCAGATTTTTAAATTTTGTATTTTTTTTTATAAAAATTTTATTAGTGAAAAATCTTTTTGTGTTTTTTTCTTTTGATTTTATATATATACATATTATACAGAGGATATAAGAATAGGTACCACCACTATTCTTCGGCTTTATCTACCAGTTCTTTCAGAGTCTCAGGAGTAAAACTCCTCATCCCCAGCTTGTCAATAAGGAATTCAATTCTTTCTCGACATAGAGCCTTAGTGAAGATGTCCGCCAACTGATATTCCGTTCTGACAAAGTAAAGCTCGACGACTCCATTCTCCACTTGCTCTTTTATGAAGTGATATTTGATGTCGATTTGCTTTGATCGAGAATGTTGAAAATTGTTGCAGCATAAGGCAATAGCGCTTTTGTTATCACAGTACATTGGAATTTTATTGAATCCAAGGCCATAGTCGGTAAGTTGTGATCTCATCCAAAGAGCTTGAGCACAACAGCCGGACAAGGATATATATACAGCTTTCGTACTGGATATCGCAGCACTTTTCTGCCTTTTTGATGACCAGCTAATAAGTTTGTCTCCCAACAGTTGCATACTTCCAGATGTACTACGTCTTGTATCTTGACAACCCGCATGATCAGCATCTGCAAAAGCTGTTAGAGAAATAGCATAATCCTCCGAGTACCATAGTCCCCGATTGACGGTTCCTCTTAGGTATTGAAAGATTCTTTTTACAGCATGTAGGTGCTTTTCGGTAGGCCGTGCCTGATACCGAGCACACATACAGACAGCATATACCAGGTCTGGTCTACTGGATGTTAAATACATAAGGGTGCCAACCATGCCATGATAATGTGTAGGATCAACGGCTTTCCCTTGTGTATCCTCATCCAGTTTGGACTTCTACACCATTGGAGTATCCACTGGGTCACAAGATTCCATTCCATATTTCTTAAGTGATTCTAGAGCATATTTTGATTGGTTTAAAAAGATTCATTTGGGACTCTGTAAAATCTGTAGTCCTAGAAAAAATGATATTTTGCCCATCATTAACATCTTGAATTTAGAACACATTATCTTAGAAAATTTATCACATAATTCAGTAGTAGTAGAAGCAAAAATAATATCATCAACATAGATTTGTACCAGGAGGATATCTTTGCCTTTTTTGCTGATGAATAATGTGGGATCAACCGTGCCTTTGGAGAATCCTTGAGATAGCAAAAACAATAACAATAGATCATACGACACGCGTGGAGCCTATTTCAACCCATAAAGAGCTTTCTTCAGTCTGTACATGTGATTAGGCTTGTTTGGATCGACAAATCCATTCGGCTGACTAACGTAGACTTCTTCACGTAAGATACGATTTAAGAATTCCGTTTTCACATCCATCTGGTAGACGGTCATATTCATATGAGCAGCAAACACGAGAAATATCCGAACGGCCTCTAGTCTAGCAACGAGAGCAAATGATTCTTCAAAATCAATTCCCTCTTCTTGACGGCATCCATGAGCTACCAATCTAGCCTTGTTTTTCAATATTCCTCCCAATTCATCCAATTTCACCTTATAAATCCATTTTAAGGTGATAACCATCACTTTATCTGGAGGAGGAACAAGTTCCCAAACTTCAAGACGTTCGAATTCATTTAGCTCTTCTTGCATGACCTCAATCCAGCATGAATGAGTTAATGCTTCTTTGTATGTCTTTGGTTCAACTGAAGTTAAGAAGGCATCATAATAGCAGAACAAGGCTTGTTCATGTAGTTAGAGTCATGTGGAAGCAGGTCTGGAGAGTTCACCAATTATGTTTTGTATCAGATGATATTTAGTCCATTTATTGGGTATTCTAAGATTAGAGCGTCTAGGTGCACAGTAGTAGAGATAACATCTGATGATGAGGATTCTTCAGAAATACTTTCTAGAATTAGAATCCAAAAATAAGGATCGTTACTCATATGTGCAACCTCAAGGTCGTGTGACTCTTCTTCAGCACTGAGAGGGATTGCTTGGGATTGTGATTGTGGAGTGGTTTGTGAAGTACTTAGAGAAGGTGCATCTTGATCAACTGTTGTTGAGGAAGGTGAACCGGTTGACTCAACAGGAGCATGAGCTTCTTCTACAGGAACTAGAGAGGCAACACTAGCTGAAGGAGAGTAGAATTCATCAAACACTGGCTGAAACACAAGATCCCATTGATGCCTTGATGGTGGTACAAATGGTGCTGAATGAGGAGGGTTTGGAACGAGTCCTGAACTGGGTGTTTGAAGAGGAGTCTGTTCATGAAGCACGGGTTCTAAACTGCTTTGTTCAGAAGCCATAGCCGTCAGCTCATCAAAATCGACATGGATGGTTTCAATGATTTTTCGGGTACGTCGGTTGTAAATACGGTAAGCTTTCTTCTTGGGTGCATATCTAATGAAAATACCTATATCAGCTTTAGCTTGAAGTTTGCCTAAATTCTCATATCATTGTTTGGGTGTAATAAAAAACAAAAAATAACAAAAGTCTGACAACCAATAAAAGTGGAGGTAGGAATAAAATCCAGGGTTTTCTATCATGTAAGAGCTCATAAGGAGTTTTTCCATGGCGACGTCATATAATGGATCAGTTTTGGGTGTAACATGCGGTAGTAACTGCCTCGGCCCATAGAAATAAAGGAGCTTTTGCATAGATTAACATTGTTCGAACGGATTCAACAAGAGTATGATTTCACCTTTCAACAACACCATTTTGTTATGGAGTTCGCGCAACCGATGTTCGTGAGAGATGCCAACCTGTTCATAGTAGTCTCGTTGAGTTGGATTAACAAACTCAGTTCCATTATCTGTACGAATGTTCCTCATATTTGCATTCAATCTATTTTGTATCATTTTCAGAAACTTGATTATAAAATCAGGAGCTTCATCCTTTAATGCATAGAAAACTATTTCACCATGTAAACGAGAGTAATATCCATATTGATGAGGAATGTACTTTATCCACAATGACAAGGATGTACTTTTTCCCATTTACGCTTGCAACACGCATAGGCCCACAAAGATCCATGTGTAGAAGATATAGTTTTTCTTGATTGGTGTCTTCATATTTAGGTTTAGGTGATTGCTTCTTGCTTTTTCCCATAGCACATGCAGAACATAAATGGTCCTTTTTAAATTTAAGTTTAGGAAGACCACACTAGACTGTTTCTAGCCAAGTGATTAAGAGCAGCAAAGTTTAAATGAGACAGACATCGATGCCATAACCATGACTTAGTCATTGTGGCTTTTGACAAGAGACATATAGGAGAAGACGCCATCATGTCCCCAATGGACAGAGAATATAGGTTAGTTCCTCGAGATCTTAAAAGTAAATCAACACCTTCCAGATTACTAACAAAACAAATGTGTTTTCTGAAAGCTACTTCAAGATCTGAGTCGCAGAATTGACCAACTAAGAATAGATTGTGTCCTAGTCCTTCCACATATTAAACCCTTGAAATTGTGACATTTCCTATCTGATAATCACCATACCCCATAATCTTTGCAACTTGGTCATTACCAAATTTAATAGTATCAAGAAACTTATGAACGAAATTGGTGAGCTGAGAGTGATCTCCAGTCATGTGCTTGGAGCAGCCAGAGTCCAAATACCACAGAACAATTTGGACAACCTGCAATCGATAAGAGAAGAAGAGGATGGATCAACTGAAGTATCAGATCCTTGAGATGTATCGGGTTTCATTCTGTTAGCAGTCATAGATTTTGCAACCTTAGGTTTGATATTAGGAACAAATTTAGGTACTTTAGGTCTCCTTGTATATACTCTAGTTACTACATGTTCGGGTGAAACTACTTCAAGAGGAATGGGAACCCTAAGAGGCACTTTATTAGTGGTGGTAATCCTAGTTAAAGGGCACGCATTTCCATCTAAGGTGAAAGTCCTTCTGGTAGGTTTCCATTTATATCCAACAGAGTTAAACACTTTTTCAGTAGGTTTCCATTCTTTTCTCTTTTTATTTTTCTTAGAGGCAGATTTATCACGCACATTTATACTATTTACATGATCAATTAAACACATAGCATGATTAGCATCAAACAAACATTCATTGCATACAGAACAAAGATCCTGAGAACCTTTAACAAGATGCTTAACATGTTCATAACAGATATTTTTAGAATCAGAGTTCTGTTTATTCAACTTAGATTTAAATTTTCTAGATTAGACTTCTACTTTATTCTCCTCATTACTACTTGGTTTGCGAAATCCTATCATTCTTTGTATTGCCTAAAGGCTTTGATTCGCTGACACTAGTAGAAGGTTTTACTCATGTAGATGACAATAAAGGTCTGTTAGTTACATTGGGCATGTTGCTTGATGATGCGGCTGTGTTAGCAAATCGAACTGTGTTCTTCTTATTAATACATATGACTGCAACTAATTTCTCACTAGGTTTGTGAATATCAAGGCAAGTATCTCTAACATAACTTAGAAACTCTTGAATTAGCTTAACATACACACAGGCTGAGTAAGATGCGGTATCTAAAGGGTTTCGTGATTTAGCTTGTTCAACTACCTCCCTAAGAATAGCAGCTTGTTCCATAGTATGCTTAAGGTAGTATTTGTAAGTTTCCCTATTATTCTTAACCTGAGGTGCTAAAATTATTGGGTCAAGCTTATACATTTCTAGAGCAATAGTAGCAGCATTCAACATCTGGGCAGCATTAGCAACTATGTCCTTCCCTTTTAATTTTCTAAGATCATTTTAATGTTGTTATGATAAACACTTTTTCTTGAAGTTGAGCATTTAAATCAAAATTTTCAACAGACTTTTGATTTACTTGATTAACCAAAGATTCAGTTTGTTCTTTAGCACGAACACGTGATGGTTTAATTGAATCATAAATTTGTTTATACCTCTTTTTCAAATGCTCATTTTCAGCAATTAGTCTTGTCACCCTATATTCTAGTTGAATATTTATAGTCTCAATTTCATCGAAGTCCTTTTTTACACTTTCACTGGTAGAAGTTTCATTGATACGCTTAATGTGTGCTTTCAACTTCTTGATTGTCATGTCTTTTGCTTGAAGCTCAGCTTTCAAATTGTTTAATTCAAACAATTGATCAAATGAAGGTTCAGTTTGGTTCACAGATGTGTTAGTCTTTTGAAAAAATTCTTTATTGAGTCGCATTGCAATTTCAAGAGAAATGCAGTGTTGTTCAAGTTCAAAAAATCTTTTTAAAAGTCTATTATATTCATCTTTTTCAACCATGTTATGTTGTTTGATAAGCTCAGCTTCAAGTTCCAGATACGTGTTGCACATTTCCACATAATTCACATAATCATTCATGATAACAGAAGAATTCACTTTCATAGAAGTATTCACATCCACAAAAGAATTCACAACAATATTCACAACATCTTGAGAAATGATTTGATCCAAGAGTCGATCGTTTTCAATCAAAAATTGTTTCTTTTAAATTTCAAAACATTGTTTGTCTACATGATACTGTTGAACAGCAGCTTCCATCTGGTTAAAAACTGTTTGAACTTCCGTTACCTCGTTTAAAAGATCTTTATCAAAAACATTAAATATGTCTTTTAAAGTCTTTAAAAATGGTATTATTTCATTTTGAAAAACAGCTTTTGTGTGTTCGAAACCCCATTCCCCTTCTGTTAAAGCATTGGGCGTTATCCGCTTTTTCACCACATTGTCAAATTGGCCAAGATGGTATTTAAGCTTTTTAAGGCTTGTATTAACCACGCTTACCTTAGGAAGTTCCCGAGGAGCCTCAATTTTGACATGCGAAGAAGCAGATTGGTCAGTAATAGGGTGTGAAGCTTGTTCATCAGACAGTTCTCGTTGTGGGATAAAAAGTTTACCAAAATCTTAAGACAATCGATTTAACTCAGCATAATTAATTGGTTTAGTATTAACTTTCTTTTCTAAAACCATTGGATCACTTTGTTTTAAAAGCATTTTGGATCGACTCTCTTCCTCAAGCATCAAAGTCTCTTCAGAATCAGCAATTGAAATCACATTGGTTTCCTTAGCAATAACATTACCGTCATAAAGCATTGGCCTAATCTGCTGAGCTTTCTTAAGATAGAAAGGATTTTAAAAACCAAGAGCTTGTTTAAGGTTGTTATCATATAAAACTTATGGTTTCGTTATCATATGCACAGTTTGCGTGGATTGGCCTATTTTACATACAATATTGTCCAGTTCCTTAACTTTCTTTTCCAAAGCAATTTCGTTATCAATATTCTTAGCTTCCTTTTCCTTGGATTCGTTTTTGAAAACATTAAATGTTTTTGTTAGCAATTCATTTTCCTTTAATTGTTCAGAAAGAGTTTACTTAAGATTGTTAATGTCTTATTCAAAATCCGCACACTGTGCATTTTTCTCCTGAATTATATCATCTATTATAAGCTTTTCTCGAGTACCTAAATCCACATTTTGTGTTTCTTCTAGAAATTTTACTCGTTCTTTGTATCTTTCAAGCTCAGCAAATAAGGTTTCATTGGCAATTATATTGTCATTATTAACCTTGTTATAGTTAGTTACTTGATTTGACAGTTGTTCAAACACAGATGATATCAAGGCATCTTGTTATGCAGAAGAATTTATATCCTAAACTGCTGCAGTTTATGATTCAATCAGATACTAAGAGTATAGAATGATATTACTATCACTATGTATCTCATTCTCTAAATGTTCCACAAAATGAGAAGGTTCAGAATATGACATCTATTGCACACTTTTATTTAGCATATCATTATGAGTGTTGTCAGAGATTGGTACCTCGAAGAGAACATCTGATCCGTAACTAGAGAAATTGGCCATAAGAACTGCTTTGGTTGTAGAGATCTCATCACAGTCAGATTCATATGAATCCAAATCATCTGCTTAATAATCTGCATTATATGTGATGACCGACTGTGTAACTGGACCTTCTGCAATACCAGGATCTGCCAAGAATTCCAATTCTTCCTCAGTAAGAACTATGCTATCTCCTTGAGCTTCGACCAATAGAACTTTTTCCCTGAACCACGTAGCATCCCTTTTCCTCTTTGGCTTTGGACACTGTCTTGCCATATAACCTTCCCCTTGGCAGTTAAAACACTTTACAATCCTTTGTTGACCTGAATAATTCTCTCATGTTCCTGAAGTATTAGCTCTTGTTCCTAAAGTACCAGCAGCATAAGAATTTTGTCTCCCCTAAAGTGGTTGAACAGTCACTCTTCCATCATGAATAGTTACTTGTTGTCTTGGGTTGGATGAATTTCTTAGCTAATTATTGGTAGTTAGGAATCGAGATGTAACAATAGTAGACAGAAATGTTATCATTTTATTGATTGCATCAATAGAGTCATCTCCTTGCTTAAATACTGGAACTGCTAGACCAGATTCCATCTGAGGAAATTCAGCAAGGTATGTTTTTTGATTAACTATGGAGACAATATATTCAATTTCAAGAACAGATTGTGGTTGTGGATAAGTCTCTTGATGAACAGTTAATGAGTAAGCATTTGGATACGGTGCTCGTGAATAAGTGATTGCAAGTGGTTTGGATGGATAAGTAGTAGAGTAATGTTATATGGGATGAGCTAATCTATATTGAGACTGAGATGGTAAAAACTGTTGTTGAAACTAAGGATTATTATATGAAAACTGATAATTGTTGAAGTGAGGTGGTGTCATTTGATGATTCGCAACCAGTGCAAGTAGATCTTGATTGCGTTCACGCATAAGACAGACTTCATTTGCATGAAGTTCGTATTGTTCAAGATATGCATAAAGCTGATCAAAGTTTGTAGTATGCAAATCTTTTACAAGCTTGACATAAGTCACAAACTTACTCCATTCAGGTGGAAGACTGTTTATGAACTTGGTATTAACTTGAAATTGCTCCAGTTTCATGTTGTAAATGTTCATGTCATTGATCACCTGAGTGAATCTCAAGTAATACTGATGAAGTGATTCCCCCTTGATGTGAGCAAACTTACCAAATGCATCATACAATTTACACTCCCTTTCCTGCTTTGTCAACGAGGTACCTTGCATAAGAAGTTAAACTCTTTCCCATAGATCCTTGGAAACTCTGTGATGATTGATAAGTGAATAGATTTCAGTTGGTAGACCTTGAAGAATGATATTAATTGCCTTCATGTCACAATCAGCTTGAAGTTTCTCTGTAGCAGACAATTCATCATATTTCTTTGTCCTGGTCACCCTATTTCATCAATCTTGGGCCAAATGAGTGGACCATATTCAACTGATTCAAGTATCATTCTTACGTGCTCTCTGTTTTGCATGTATAGTTCCATTCTACTTTTCCAAGAATCATACATGTCTTTGTCCAACATTGGTAAAGGATTGTTAGCACCAGAAAGTATCATGTATTCAACAAGGGTAGTCATTGTTACTTTGATGTTATAAGATTACTTGTTGATCAAATGGTGATTGAAAGTAATTGTGTTTTTAGTGAGCTGTCTTTTGAGTTTTTGTAAGTCTTGAAACTATACGGGATTTTACAACTCTTGATAAAACCGAAAAGACAAGTGAATGTTTCACGAGATTTTACAAATCACAGAGATAAACCGTATAAGTTACTTTTGCAAATTTGAGTTTTTAACTTTAGTTCAAGTGAATTAATTTTCCTTTTGAATGTGTTAAATCTCCTTGCAAAGGGAAGTTGTTAAATCTCATTTCAAAGGAACGTTGTTAATTAGCCTTGTACTAAGAAAGTTTCTAATTCGCCTTGTGAAGGAAGTTGTTAATTCACCTTGGCTTGGAAAACTGTTAATTCGCCTTGCCTTGGAAAACTATTAATTCGCCTTGCCTTGGAATTGCTAATTCACCTTGCACTGAAGGTTGATATATCGCCTTGTACGGAATGCTTGTTAAATCGCCTTGCAAAGACACTGCTAAACCGCCTTGCACTGCCACTGCTAAATCGCCTTG
Organism: Tanacetum coccineum; assembly: GCA_026074375.1. NCBI lineage: Eukaryota > Viridiplantae > Streptophyta > Magnoliopsida > Asterales > Asteraceae > Tanacetum > Tanacetum coccineum. The sequence continues at coordinate 983 of BQNB010038592.1, read as the reverse complement.
CACTAGTACGAAACTCAAATATTTCAAAACACAAAAAGACTCACTTTTGATAGTTTTTTCCTAAAATTTCTTATACAACTAGTATTACTATGCCTATAGGTACCTTAAAAATGCAAACTTTATGGTTTTTAATCCAAAAATTTTGAAATCAAGAATTGTACTTTCTAAGACTTTTCGAACATAAAATGCACAAAAAATGATGTTTTTCTTGATTCTAAGCTTGTACACCTATATCCAAGGATACTAGATCAGATTTACCTATGTAAATGATCTTTTAGTGTACAATAAAGCTTCGAAACCAAGAGAAGAACAAAGATGAGGCTACGGTTTAAAAACAAACGAAACAAAACAAACACAAAGACTAAACAAACCACTCCATGGCTCTTGATACCAATTGAAAAATAATCATTAACATACTTTGATATGGAAAGAGAGATGGTTTTAGTAAGAGAGTGGTTGGATGAACACTTTAGAGAGAGAAAGTAAACGTAAGAGAAAATGCATAAAGATGTATGTGAGAAAATGAACAACCAACCAAAACCCTATCCATGTGTGGAGAGGGTATTTATACACTTGATAAGGGCCAGCCTATAGGCTAAGTTCACAGGCTTTCCATGGGCTTTTCCTAAGCTAGTCTATCTAGTTTTCAAATATTACTTTACGAGCTATCTAAAGATATAATGGTAGTGACCGACACTTTTCGTGTTCCTAACAATTAGTTTACAAAGAAAATTACGCATATCATATCTTGTTAGTTTTCCTAGCAAATTAAGCAAGTGATTAAATGATACAAACTTATCTCATGGCTCGTATCGGTTCTTAACTTCAAACGTACAATTCACTCAAAAAGCTACTAGTTTGTAAAAGGAGAGGACAACTAAACTCTACAAACCACTAGTTAATTGGCCGATGTGAGATCGTAACAATACCCCATGCTTTGAAGAACTAACGTTCTCGTTGGTCACGACTATGTTGGTCACTCT
>BQNB010038591.1:0-48644 GCA_026074375.1 Tanacetum coccineum | reverse complement strand
GATTAATTGTTATTCACTTATCATTAACATGCTTGGCTATATCTATTAGTATTTGCTTATGATTGCATGTAAATTAGTATGTAAATCTTAATAGTATTGCTTCTTGTTGATGTGTGTGCGTGTTAGGCTCTAGAACACTAGCTACTTAATTGCCTGCGACGATGCCTAGAGTAACACGATTATGTAGAAAGGATTTCATCGGTAACAATCTTTATACTACCTTACCCATATATGGATGATCACCTTTTAAGTATTTTTAATGCGCGTAATGTACTCTTAGGGGCCTTGTAATAGTCTTCATACTACCTTACTTGTGCGTTGCCTTAACGGAATATTACGTAGACGGCGTTTTCGTGTAACTCGTCATGAATAGGGAAATACTTACACATAACATCACAAGTGTGACAAAGTAATAGAGTTAAGAAAAGCATACTAAGGATCATGCATGATTAAGTAAATACTTTACATTTATCATACAAGTTCCCACAAATTGGTTTAGTTTAATTAGTTAGTTAGCTAACTAGTTAAAACCAACCACCTTCAAACCCGAGATTTACTTTCTTTTCTTTCAAGCCTCTAGACCTTAGTTACATTTAGTTTGATCATTCCCAGCCTATTCCCTAAGAGAACGATAACAACCCCCGAGTCTTACCTATACTACACTACAATGGTTAGGTACACTGCCTAGGAAGTTGTAAAACTTAGTGCGTTTACAACGATCGCATCAAAGTTTTTGGCGTCGCTGACGGGGAATAGTTAGGTTTCGAATTCTATTTAGCTTAGGTCTACTCGCTTGATTCCTATTGAGTAAGAATTTAATTTCTGTCAATTAGCTTTCTTTTAGTCTATCTTTTCTTTGTGTGTTTGTTTTGTAATTTTCATTGACTATTACATTATTCATTATGGAGAACGCGAATCCACCACCAACCTTAGACCCGCCTGTCTTACCAACTGCGCTTCACGCAAAAGTTCTTCAAGAGCTCGATGAGCTGCAGGCAATTTCGGCCTACATTAATTCTCGCCTAGAGAATATTGAGCAATTTCTCAATGGTTTCGTAAACCCGCCCAATGAAATTGATATGGATAACCTTGAATCCAATGATGAATCAGAAGATACACCCTTTGTTTTTCTTTTTCTAGATTCGGATAATGATTCGGATGATAGTGAAGTGCTTAATGAATTATAAGAATACATGAATGCAGGTAAGTTATGCCGAAAAAGGTAATTAACAGCATTAATGGGGATGACTTGGCATTCCCATGTATGATTGGTTTTAGTAAGTTTGTTGCTTACTTTGGTCCCTTCTCCAATGAACATTATTACGCGTAAGGCCTATAACACTATAATGGTAGATAGACTCGAGAGTACAAGAATGAACTTAGTTGCCATAGTTAGGGATGTTTATGTGTTTTTGGAAGCTTCACCTATGTAACCGACTTCATAGTACTAGAGGATATAGGAGAGTTTATTGTAAGTGATATGGCGGAAGTTGTGATGGGCAAACCCTTTAAAGATGTAACTCAAATTGAATATGATTATGTAAAAGGATTAGTTTCATTCACTCGGATCTTTAATAATTATACGTTTTAGATGTCCCACACTATACCTAGGTTTACAAATTGGGGGTATGCGTCATGAAGTAGGATTCCACCCATTCATGTACTAAGTAAAAAGGATTTAATGAACAGATTTAGGTATTCCCATAAGAAGAATAAGTTGATGTATAAGAACTGTTTAAACCTAGGTCTCGAATACCAAGTTGATAAAGATATGAAAGAATGGCTAATTCGAGGCCATGTGAGCGTCGATGGAGTCACGTAAAGCATAGGACTTCGAGTCTAGCTAAAAGACTCTCTAATAAACAAAAGCGCTTATTGGGAGGTAACCTAATCTTTTAATTCTTGTTGATGTGTCGTTGTGTGTTGTTTAAATTATGATTCAAGTTTTAAATTTATATTTTGCTGACTTAACCAAAAACAACACTTTAACGGGCAGTATACCCGGTCGGTGAGAGTTTCGTGGTAAGTATGGTGTCGATCACTAAGAGCGAGGAACACTTTCAATTTATTAATACTTTGGTTTTTCTAATCTAAGTTAGTCTAATCTATGCTAAACCTACGTTAATCCTAAATCTAATGGATAAGGGGGTTTTTCAGTCAGAGAGACTGGCACAGGGTTGTGACTAAAACCAATTCAAGACACTTTAACCCACGCAAGAAAATTAACATAGAATAAAAGAGCGGTCTAGCCAAATATAAGAAAACTGTATTAACCATTATTAATCTAATTAGAACGTTAGTTTGTTTATTAGTGTAATGATTACTTATCTCGAGGCGGCATATCATTCTTAAGACTTATGAGGGACTTCTTCCTAAGACCTAGACACGTAGAATTCTGTCATAATTAAACGCATCTGCATAAAGCATCCTTATTTGCTGATTATAATCTATCTTAGGGATTAAGGCAATGGTGATCTTGTTAAACCCTAGCTCATAGAGACTTTACCCACTTAATGCTTAATGGCAATTCATACACTAGTACTCCACTAACCAAGTCTTTACCAATTTATTAGAACGTACTCGTTGATACCAAAGTCACCTTATGGTCTAACTAAGCTCACAATCTAAGGGTAAAGATAGGTCGTCAATTGTGATCCTATTGGTCTAGATGTATAAATCACTATATAAAGAGCTATCCTGGTATCTAGATTGCTTGGTCCGTATCACTAGATCCAGTTGAATGACAGGTCGCATACAAAAGCACGTAAAGAAGTATGATGATAAACATAAACAAGCAATTCAACGATAAATTAAGAAATCGAGATAAACAAACCAAACATTAAGATCTTCATAACAATGGCTAATACCCGAAGGTATTAGCCTTCAAACGTCATAATTAATACAAAAGTAATGATTTAGACAAGGTAAACTAACCGAGTTAACGAATGATACCAAAAACTTAACGATTACAAAAGTATAAGAAATTACACGTTGTCTCCTATGGAATTGATCGCGTTGCTCGACCTCTTTTGCTCTTTTTCTCCTCAAAAAATCGACTTTTATGGTTTAAGTATCGAGAATGTGATTTTGCACACTTAAAACTCATTTTTGAGTTTTCTATTTATAAGGTCCGGAGTTAGTTCGATACGGCGTATCCAAAGTGTTGGATACGGCGTATTAGGGGGTTTCTTGGAGTAGGGACTACGTTTGATATCTTTCATAATATTTTATTCCCTTATAGCTTGAATACGGCGTATTGCCTTCTCTTAGATACGGCGTATTGGATCTTGTTCCTTTGTGGTCTTTGGTGAGTACAGGCACAGATACGCTGTATCTTCCTTAATGGATATGGCGTACTGGTTGTCAGAATAATAATCTTCAAAATATCTTTGTTTAAGCTCTAGAATGCGTGCCTTTTAGTTAACTTTTACCAAGTACTCCATAATTACTGCAATTCTCAAATATAAACGATTAAATAACAATTCTTTGCAATAATTATACAAAATGGGTTAATTACATGGGATAAATGATGCTATAAAATAGATGTTATTTGATGTCATCCAATATCCCCCCACTTGAATCCTACTTGTCCTCAAGTAGCCTTTAGAAGTTTATAAAAATGTATCCCTAAGGATTTTTCCGTTTAAGCATTTATTTGATCTATTACAAGTACACAACCAAACACCTCACGAAATAAGAAGATGAAAACACTCAAATCACTCAACTAATCTATGTGGTAACATGTAACAAATTCGCTCAATTGCTCAGTCGTGATGAGTATTCTATCATAGGCTTGGCAAGGATACACATCTCCACCACTAGAGCTAAAGAGTAACAAGTTTATAAAGGTAAAATGGGTTTTTATTATAAGGCTTAGGGTTGATCATTCTACAATCTTTCACCAAAAGTACCACACCAACAAGGCAACTGAAGCACACATACATGGCCGTAACAACGGAATAGACATGTGTGTTCGATCACATCCTCATTCGAGTTTAACCAAGGGTTAGGATGAAGAATGATATAGGGTAAGGATCTTCTAACTTTCACCAATAGTAATAAACCAACAAGGCAGCTGAGACATGCATACATGGCCGTAATGACGGAATAGACATGCATGCTCGTACACATCCTCATTCGCGTAAAACCCATGGTTAATGATTTGGAAAGGGAATTAAATTGTTGTTAAACAAAAAATTACAAAACAAATAGACTAAGTCCAAGATATAAGTTGCTAGACATTTTTTCCATACCGTTACCATGATAAAGACACAACTATTTACAAACGTCTTGATCATTGATCAAAAACAACAACCAAAGATGGCGTTCCCGTAATGGTCAACTTCCCAATCATTCCATACTTTACAAACTTTTACAAGACAAGTGGCGATATCTACTACTTTTTACAATACTCTACATCGTTGACTTATAAGACGTATCAATGAATAATCGATCCTTTATATAATTCTTTCGGTCTAAGCTTTTGTGATTATCTCCAAACTTTCCTTCTCTTTTTTTATTGCGATTTTTCTAATTTTTTTGATTTTTTTTTCAATTTTTTTTGTTACACTATACTACGAAACTCGGTGTAATTTCACCATCTTCACGATCATAATAACTCTGGATAATTCCTTCGATAATTCTTTATTCTTTGGACATACCAATAATTGCATTAGTAGTAAAAATACATGAGTTTTGACTACTTTATACATTCCCATTTGCAATGTGCAAATTTCTTTCCAACCGTACCAAAGATAGAAAATTGACACAAGACTCGGGAAATACATACTTTACACTTTAAGCAACTAGCAACTGATAAATGGACATAATCTAACAAGATAGGCTAAGGTGTAAAGGTGTGACGAAATAGATAGTTGGTGTAATTCCTAAAGGATTGGCTCTACGGGTTGTTCTAGGGGTATCTTACTCTTAAGATAAGAGTAAACAAAGGGTTTATACGGAGGTTAACTAACCAGTGTAGTTAGTTAATAAAACAACATGTATAGGCTTTTTGGATGTGATCCTAAAATTTTTACCAATTTAAATAAGTTACTCCATCTAAATCCATAGTACTCATCACTGTGGTCTCGAATAGATATACCAAGCCAAGTTCTAAAGTCTACAACATCACTGGCACACTCATATTTTTGTGGAATTTGGGTAAACATTTGGAAACGGATAAGGTTAAATCCTCACAATATCTAACAAGGGTTATTGTGTGCAGGTTATGTATTAAGTAATTTCACAAAAGTATGCTTGAAAAAAAATTGAGCATAATTTAAGCATTTTAGTGTGAAAAATAGGACAAGTATACATTCTAATTCCCATCCCCCACTTGAATTATACAACGTCCTCGTTGTATAGATAAAACATTATATACGGGAATTCAAAAGAATTAGAATGAGAAACTCCCTTGATATTTTGCTCGGTAGATTCTTCATGTTGAGTTTATTGAGCAAGATTTGTGTTGAACAGCCGTCTTGATGTTTCAAGACTCCAACACTTCAAAATTTCCAGATCGTAGATTCTCCACCAACATTGTCGATTTCTTTTCTTTCAGCGAGGTCCTGTGCAAATTATAGGAAAAAAGATGCATTTCTATCTTGGTATCTACGGTTAATTTAAACTAAACTAAATACTAAATACGGGTCAGTCTGTTGAATACGTCGTATCATGTGCATAAATACGCCGTATTGATAAAACTGACAATAATGTTTTTAAAGTGCATAAAAATAAAGGACTGATAACGTCCAGACAATCAATGCGCCGTATGGTATGGAGCGGATACGCCGTATTGATGTTTGGGAAGACAGACTCGATAAAAATAAATAACAATCCCAGGAAGCACTTTTGTTTCACCTAGTCTTTAAGTTAGACTTTTTCCTTCCTTCTTTCATTCCATCTCATGCACGCTTATGTGCCCGTGTGTTAGCCATTCTTCCATCTTCGCATCTCGGACATATTCGGGCCCTAAGTTCAAGACTCCTTTGTAGAATCCTTTAAGCTTTTGGTACGAGTGCGAGATTCCATTTATTTTATCTCTTCACTTACCTTTAGTAATGACGGGATCCTGTTGCATTGTTCATCAGTGTGGTGTTTAAACCTCGGGTGTGACTGTGCCATTTGGTAAGTAACTTCTTCATTACCATTGTGAATGGTAATCATTCCTTCAACCCGTTTTGCATTAATCCCAACTTCTCTTAAAAATGGTTCGCCAAAAATTACAACGCCCATTCCTTCATCACGATAAGCATCCATATCTTCAAAAACTGCGAAATCTGTTAAGATAGAAAAAGTTCCAACAAAGATAGGTATGTTCATTAAGGCTCCAACTACATTATTTCCCTTGTATTTCATTTTGTCCCTCATTATAGAGTTATGAAACTTTTTGGACATTACATTTACGTACAATGTAGGGAAAAAAATAGCGTGAAAAAAATTCAAAACCTATTATGCAAGAGAACTTTAAGTTGTAGGCACAATTAATACGGATCTTTTTATCATAGTCGCAATCACTAGGATATTCAAAAAATTTGCTAACCATTCTAGCATCATTCCTAGCTCTAAATTCCTCAACTACCTCACCTTCCTTAATGGTGGGCATTAAATCATCAACTTGATTTCTTCTAAGCTCTAATGGTACATTAAGATCATTTAGTTCTATGTAATCCTCAAAGAAATAGTCTAATGATCTATTCAACACTGAAGTCTCTCCCATTAGCCTGGCTTCTAAATCAAGTTCCATTCTTTATCTTAAACTTAGCATGTAGACCCTCTTAATTAAACTTCTAGCAGGTTTAATACTTTTAAAAATTATTTTCTCTTCCCCAACTCTCAAAGTAATCTTCTTTTTAAAAACATCAATCTTAGCATGGGCGATAGACAAAATGGTCTTTTGAGGATCAAGGGCACTTTTTATCCTCAGGCATATCAAGAATTATAAAGTCTATGGGGAAAATAAATTTACCAATACCTACTAGCACGTTTTTAGCAATTCCTTTTGGATATTTCACAGTCCTATCAGCTAATTCAACTATCAACTTAGTGTGAGGTAATTCGCCTAATCCTAAGTTAAGGTAGGTCGTGAGAGGCATAACACTTACGCTAGCTCCTAAGTCAGCAAGGGCATTATTAAAGCAGACATTTTTAATAAAACAAGGCAAAGTGAAACTCCATAGGTCTTTCTCCTTTTTGTGTGTGGAATTATTTAAAGGTCCATATGAGTAAGCTTTCGAAAATTACGGTCCATATGATTCCTCCTTTTCTTTACAGTAGTAACCATTCAAATGACTTAGAAATGGAATTTTTGTTTGTTTTGTCTCGTACATTAGTGTATAGTTCAGTCCAGTGGATACGGTGTATTGAGATGATCCCATACGACATATCGGGTATGAATCAGCTTTGACAATAGTTGAGATTGACTTGACATGGTCTCTCGGGTTAGTTTTAGTGGAGCTCGGTAGACATCCAAATCCTCTTTCTTGTAGTACCTTGCTCATTTGCCCGATTTGGATCTCCAAAGTTTTAATTGATGCTCCTTGGTTTCTTATGGCAGCATCCGTTGAAGCTTGGATCTCTTTGATCAAATTGGAGTTCTCCTCATGTCTTTTTGCCAATTCACTCATAAACTTGCTCAGGATATCTTCCATATATTGCCTTCGTTCTTGGTATGAAGGATTCGCGTTGTTCCTTTAATAGAATCTCGGAGCTGTTGCTCTATATCCCCCTCCTTAGGTGCACCAAATTTTGTGTAGTAAGCTTCTTATAGGGTTTTCCCTTCTTCCTTAAGTGGACAATCTTTGGTGTAGTGGGGACCTTTACATTGTTCACATCCTACTTGAGCAGCATAAACTTTTTCATTTACTTTCTTGATTTCTCTTCCAAGATTGTTGAGTTGTGCTTGTATAGCTGCTAATCCATCAGAAGTTTCAGTACTTCTGGTCCTTGATGCTCCATTGTGCCATTTTTGAGAGTATTCAACCATTTCTTGGATGGCTATTTTTGCGTCAGCAGCAGCCTTTGATGGTATGACTCCTCTTGAATCAAGAATTTGTCAAGTTGGAACATCCAATTCATTATAGAACAAGACTACCTCCTGCATCTATGTTAAATAGTGTTGAGGACATTTCATCAAGAGTTCTTTAAATCGCTCTCAGGCTTGATAGAGGTTTTCGTCCGGTTCTTGGTGAAAGTTGTTGATCTCCTCCATTTTCTTTGCAGTACGAGCAGGTGGGTAATATTTGCTTAGAAACTTTGTCTTCAGATCTTCCCAAGTTGTAATTGAACCAGATGGTTTGTTTCTTAGCCAACGACTTGCGGATCCAGTTAATGACATAGGGAAGGCTCTAAGCATTACTTGGTCTATATTTATATTAGGGATGTGGAATAAATCCATGATCTCAAGAACTTTCTCAATATGTTCGTTCGCATCTTCATGATCCGAACCGCTAAAGGTGTTATCATGTAGTTCCTTGAGAAATTGGCCTTTCAATTCAAAACTATCCTTGTCCTCGATCTTAGGCCTAGCAATTCCCGATCCATAGTCAGCTCGAGTTTTGCTCATGTATTGTTCCATAGTTTCCGCCATTGTTTTCGCAACTTTTTCCTTAGAATATTCTTCTTGGTCAGAAAATAGATCAAAATTAGGCGATCTCGATTCGTCAAGAATTAGTGTCTTGAAGTGCTTCCTAGATGATCAAAATTCTTGTTCTGGATCCTTGAAAGGTGTAAATAGTTTCTTAGTAGAACTTCTTGTCATGCACTACCTGAAACAAGGGATAAACAATCAGTAGGATGGGCTCAGGAGAAAGAAAACACAAATATACGGAAATTGAATGCGAAAAATCAGATATGTTACTGTATCAGATAGCTAATACGCCGTATCCAATTGAATTGAATACGCCGTATTAATCTTTTTGAATGAATATGTTGTATTGGATAGAAAGTATGATATGCCGTATCCAATGGAAGTGGATACACCATATCGGTTTATCGACTAGAACAGTGTATAATGAAAACAATTAAATACGCAAACAATTAAACACACAAATATACAAGCAAATATACAGAATATACAGAATTATACACTAATCTAAATTACACTAATCCTAAGGGTTAGATCTAATTTAATCTAAAAACCAAAATATCAAATAAAAATCTAGATTAATTCTCACTCCCGAGCAACGGGGCCAAAAACTTAATGTGTCGTTGTGTGGTGTTTAAATTATGATTCAAGTTTTAAATTAATATTTTGCCGACTTAACTAAAAACAACACTTTTAACGGGCAGTGTACCCGGTCAGTAGGGGTTTCGTAGTAAGTAGGGTGTCGATCACTAAGAGCGAGGAACACTTTCAATTTATTAATACTTTGGTTTTTTTGATCTAAGTTAGTCTAATCTATGCTAAACCTACGTTAATCTTAAATCTAATAGATAAGGGGGTTTTCAGTCTGAGAGACTAGCACGGGTTTGGTGGTGACTAAAACCAATTCAAGACACTTTAACCCACCCAAGCAAATTAACAGAGAATAAAAGAGCGGTCTAGCCAAATATAAGAAAATTGTATTAACCATTATTAATCCAATCAGAACGTTGGTTTGTTTATTAGTGCAATGATTACTTATCTCGAGGCGGCATATCATTCTTAAGACTTAGGCGGGAATTCTTCCTAAGACCTAGACACGTAGAATTCTGTTATAATTAAACGCATCCGCATAAAGCATCCCTATTTGCTTATTATAATCTATCTTAGGGATTAAGGCAATGGTGATCTTGTTAAACCCTAGCTCATAGAGACTTTACCCATTTACTGCTTAATGGCAATTCATACACTAGTAGTCCACTAACCAAGTCTTTACCAATTGATTAGAACGTACTTGTTGATACCAAGGTCACCTTATGGTCCAACTAAGCTCACAACCTAAGGGCAAAGATAGGTCGTTAATAGTGATCCTATTGGTCTAGATGTATAAATCACTATATCGAGAGCTATCCCGGTATCTAGATTACTTGGTCCGTATCACTAAATCCAGTTGAATGATAGATCGCATACAAAAGCATTTAAACAAGTATGATGATAAACATAAACAAGCAATTCAACGATAAATTAAGAAATCAAGATAAACAAACCAAACATTAAGATCTTCATAACAATGGCTAATACCCGAAGGTATTAGCCTTCAAACGTCATAATTAATACAAAAGTAATGATGTAGCCAAGGTAAACTAATCGAGTTAACGAATAATACCAAAAACTGAACGATTACAAAAGTATAAGAAATTACACATTGTCTCCTATGGAATTGGTCGCGTTTCTCGACCTCTTATGCTCTTTTTCTCCTTTAAAAATCGACTTTTATGGTTTAGGTATCGAGAATGTGATTTTGCACACTTAAAACTCATTTTTGAGTTTTCTATTTATAAGGTCTGGAGTCGGTTCGATACGGCGTATCCAAAGTGTTGGATACAGCGTATTGGGGGTTTCTTAGAGTAGGGACCACGTTTGATATCTTCCAGAATATTTTATTCCCATATAGCTTGAATACGGCGTATTGCCTTCTCCTGGATACGGCGTATTGGATCTTGTTCCTTCGTGGTCTTTGGTGAGTGCAGGCACAGATACGCCGTATCTTCCTTGATGGATACGGCGTATTGGTTGTCAGAATAGTAATCTTCAAAATATCTTCGTTTAAGCTCCAGAATGCGTGCCTTTTAGTTAACTTTCACCAAGTACTCCATAATTACTAAAATTCTCAAATATAAACGATTATGTAACAATTTTTTGCAATAATTATACAAAATGGGTTAATTACATAGGATAAATGATGCTATAAAATAGACGTTATTTGATGTCATCAAATATCCCCCACTTGAATCCTACTTGTCCTCAAGTAGCCTTTAGAAGTTTATAAAAATGTATCCCTAAGGATTTTTCCGTTTAAGCATTTATTTGATCTATTACAAGTACACAACCAAACACCTCACGAAATAGGAAGATGAAAACACTCAAATCACTCAACTAATCTATGTGGTAACATGTAACTAATTCGCTCAATTGCTCGGTCGTGACGAGTATTCTATCATAGGCTTGGCAAGGATACACATCTCCACCACTAGAGCTAAGGAGTAACAAGTTTATAAAGGTAAAATGGGTTTTTATTATAAGGCTTAGGGTTGATCATTCTACAATCTTTCACCAAAAGTACCACACCAACAAGGCAGCTGAAGCACACATACATGGCCGTAACGACGGAATAGACATGCATGTTAATTTTGTATAATTTCTGAAATTTGTAATTTTCCTAAAACCTACAGAAAACCACGATTACATTAACACATTCATCCTATCTTTATTGCTTTCATAGTGTCAAAACCCTAAATCAAAAGCTGTATATTATCATTCCGTTGAGTTTTACGCTAGGTATGTTTGTATCTTGTCTTTGATTTGCAGGTTATATTTGATGACGAGAAGCCCAGGAGTTCGTAGGAGTTTCATGTGGACGATCTTGGATGACGATTTAGCCGGACTTTTCTTTCTTCTCCATTATTAAGCAAAACCATGGGAGTACTAGTTTCTTTCGTTTTTTTCTATTTTCCTTTTATTCGTTTTACGAGTACTCTCAAGAACATTAGGGACAATGTTCATAATAAGTGTAGGGTGAAATACGCCTTAGAAACTGTTCTTTCATTTGCCTTTGTTTTGTCCTTAAAATGATGAGTAATATACCGAAACATAGCGTAAAAGGTAATTTTGACGCAAATTTAATTTTTTTTATGGCACATACCGGTGAAACTTAGTACTATTAGTGTCTCATTGGATAGGGAATTATATGACTAGCACAAAAAACCTACCACTTAAAAATTCTACCCCAAAAATGTGAGGTTCGCCCCTAGATCTTTAGGAATTCGGGTATCCATCTTTGATACCTAAGATAGTTTTACCTTTAGCTTGCTCGAGTTAAGAATGAGTAATCATGTATGTCGCTTTCATGGATTTGTCCGTGCATATGTGGTTTTATCGCTTTTTCTGGAGCATTGGTATCAATTAAAATTATATGAGAGTATACCGGTAGTGTATTAAATTTTAGAACTTGCTTTAGTGATGCATCCTGAGACCGCAAATGAGATCGCATTCGCGTGATTAGGATTTGATAAATGATAAGAGGCACTAGGATTAACCTTGTTTTAAACATGTATTTGTTATTATGGTTACATCGATCATATAACTATCCCTACACCCTAGCTATGCACTCATTTTTAGTGCAAGATGCTCCTAGTACAACCCTCCAAGCCTATCCTTTTCACGGTTCTCGTAATTTTTCGGTGGATTCCGGATTATTAATGAAGAGCATTGTTTAAACCTACACCAATTGTTACACCCAAATCGCCTTAGCCTTCCTTATATGTACTTGCTTTTAGTACATTATTGTTTTAACCCTAGTTAATTATTTGAGAACATGGTTGCTAAGTCGTTATCCTTGTATATACAGTTTTGGGACGATTGAGATTCATAGTAGTATTTATTTTACGAAGAATTGGGAAAGAAAAGTTAAGTCAATACCCTCATATTTGTTTGATAGTCTCCATGTTATGTTGATTCATCTCAATTCGGGTCATTAGATTAGTTTATGTCACTGATTATTAAAAACTCAAGTGTAGGGGTGTATCTATAAACTCCAAGTCATGTATTATTATGTTTAAACAAATGGCAGGGCAAAAGTGTACAAAAAAATTGAAAAAAATATAAAAAAAGTGAAAAAAATGTACGGGTTGCCATTTCGCTTATGCTTATGTTTATAATAGAGTCAAGAAAAGAAGAAGAAGAAAGAGTTTGATGTAGAGTGTGGTACATTTGTGTTCGAGTGTGGTCAAGTCTTTGTCTTAGCAACCCAATCAGCGTGTACTCTTATAGATAATTAACTCACCATTTCACCCCAAATTTATCCAAAAAGTCACCCCCAAATATATCACATCAGTTTCCATTTCCATTATTGTTATCATACACCTGCACCTCATAACCCTTAAAGACCCCTTTGATAGTAATTCTTAGGTGCTTACACCAAAGCGGTGGAGGTTTGATCCTTTCTCAAGCCTATGGTAATTTATATGCTATGACATGTAATGAGTGTTAAATTTTTCGTTTCCCATATTGTTATAATTCATTATACACCCGAGAGAAAGAGAAAATACAAACACTTATTGTGAGGTGCTAGTGTATAATTTCCGTGCTTTTAACTACGAGGTCTAATTGGTTGTGCCATAAACATCTTTAAAGATTAGGTTAAATGCCCCCGATATTGCTATTGTCTAGGTAGAAAAGCTCATTTGCTTGGGGACAAGCAAATCCTAAGTGTATGGGTATTTGATGAGGTGTCATTTTATGCAATTTTTCAGGATCATTTAACCCCTTAAATCATACAAATATCTCTAAAATACGCACTTAATCATTTCTGTTAACATGTAATATTCACTAACAAACAACGATCCGAAGGTCGGGGAGGAAAGAAAAGGAATCGAGCCATATTATTAAGATAGAGAGAAAAGGATAGAGAGGGAAAGATGTGTGTGTTTTCTAGAGAAAGAAACGCACACTTTATGTTACAAATTATTTCCTCACCCTCCTATGGAAGTATAAGAGGGTATATATAGTCCTAGATATGCCTAACTATTATCTAATGACATTACTAGTCCTTGCGTATCCGACTATATGTAAACTAATGTAATTCCGTATAAGTCTTTATATTTTAAGGCTAACAATCTTCCCCTAATATGTCGACATACGAAATTAATTACAATGTTCCTAACAAGTATAGAATACAACAAGATAAAGTCTTCCAAATCTTCCACTTTCCAATTTTTTCCAAACGCGGCTTCAATGTTGAGATGACCATCTTGTTCTTCTAGTTCTCGATAGTTCTTGTATTCCCTCCCAAAAAAAACTTTTGATCTTCTGTGTCTTTACTTGTTATGGATCTATTATAGTATGCATGAGTTGGATTAACTTCCCCCCCCCCCCCATTTCATGCAGTATGTCTTGAAAAGCTTTCTTTATAGACTCCTTTTTGGCGAAGTTTCTGTATCAGCTTCCCCTAAACCAACATCCGTATCTTGATCAGATTCTAAAACTTTGATGTAGCTCGGACGATATTCTAACATTGACATTTAAAGTGCACAGCGGAATTTTGTAGAAGAATCAGCCAACCACACCAACTAATACTGCTTCTATACTATATCATGACATTTGATATTGGTGAATATCTGTTCGGGGGTACATGCGAGAAATCAGCAACAAATCTTCTCATGTATGTAGAATACTTCACAAACCATAGTAAGTAAAGTAGTATAAACTTTTTTCCCCTAGAAGTTGACCTGTTTACATCAAAGTACACGTTTTCCCCCATCATGGTTTTAAACTTTCGGAAGCATCATTGACGTGTACGACCATATACTCGAGAAGTTCTTGTCATAAGCAACAATCTTGAAATTTATGAAAGACATTAAAGAACTTTGAAAGATTTTGCTTAGACTGTGAAGTACCGTTGACATTCTATAGCTTCAAATATCCCGTGAGAATTGTTGATTACATCTCAACCTTTAAATTCTCTGGCTAACTTACCAACCTCGTATTCTGTCAGCTATTGTTGTGACCACATGGTGAAGTAAACTCGATATACCAAACTTGAAAACGAAGTAAAATTCCCTAAATTTGTTACTTAAGCTTGCATTGTTGATGATTGAAGAACGATGCAGAAGCAAACCTCTAAGTACCCTATACCCAACATCAAAAGTATAAGAAGTACAACACCTCTTGAAATTATCCACATCGGCATCTGCGTGTGACACTGAGTACTACAACGTAACTCTTTTAAGTGATAGTTAACCAAGTCTTCAACCAACCACCCCGACTACTGGAAACTAGATAATCCAAGTCTCAATCTAACTGTATACGTTCAAGCAAGCCATCAATCGATAGAAGGGTTTAAAGAAAAAAGGTAGAAAGTAGAAGGAATTCTTGATGATGAAATAAGTAGACACCTTCGTGAAACCCACTTCAATCTCAAATAAGAGATACCAAATCAACTTCGTGATCACTTGACATTTAGAGTCTAAATCCATAGCCATTTTGACATTTTAGTGAATATTGTATATAAGATCGTTTTAGCATTAAGTGTTATGTTTGCTTGGTGTTTTGATTGAATGTAGTTAACTAAGACAAATGTTCTAATTAATTGTCGTTAACGGATAAACATTGTCTAGTTAAACTCGACATGTAAGCATAATTGTGGAATAAGGACTAGCGGTGAAAATGAATTTGACTTTGGAGGGTAAATAATCAAACCTAGTAATTTTCAGGTCAAACCTCATAAGTTGACTAGCCAAACTGCATAAGTTGACAAGCCAAACTACTCTCAAAGTATGGTCAAATTGCATAAGTTGACAAGGTCAAACTGTTGAAAAATGTGGTCAAACTGCATAAGTTGACTAAGTCAAATTTATGACAAACCGCATAAAGGCTTGATCAAACCGCATAAGTCTTGCCAACCGTATATCTCTCAGGTCAAATCGTAGGTTTAAGGTCAAACCAAACATTTATCATACCAAACCGCATAATTGTAATGACAAACCGCAGCTTTTCCTTAGCTCAAACCGCACTTTTTCAAGGTCAAACTGCATATTGTTCATATGTCAAACCACAACTTTTCTATGTCAAACTGCATAAAATGCTGAAAACTCCACACAAACAAAAAACTTAAAAAACCTCTAAAAACCACAATTTTTAACATTTTTGCCTGAATTTTTTTGCAAAACTAACTATTTTTAAGCTATATCTATCATAAAAACACAAACTTTAACATTAATAACATCAAAATTTGTGCCACATTTTTTTCGAATATAAAGCTTAAAAACGAGCCATATAAACCACGAATCAAGCCAAACACAAACACATAATGCCCTTGGTTAGCTCTGATGCCACTTGTTATCATAAAGTAATTCACAAACCAAGAACGATTCGAAGGTCGGGGAGGAAAGAAAAGGAATCGAGCCATATTATTAAGATAGAGAGAAAATGATAGAAAAGGGAAAGATGTGTGTGTTTTCTAGATAGAGAAACACACACACTTTATGTTACAAATGATTTCCTCACCCTCCTATGGAAGTATAAGAGGGTATATATAGTCCTAGATATGCCTAACTATTATCTAATGACATTATTAGTCCTTGTGTATTCGACTATATGTAAACTAATGTAATTCCGTATAAGTCTTCATATTTTAAGGCTAGACATACGAAATTAATTACAATGTTCCTAACAAGTATAGAATACAACAAGATAAAGTCTTCTAAAGCACTTCCAGTGCTGAAGATGACATCTTTGTCTTCTGGTCTTGATACTTGTACTCCAGCTTGGATCTTCTGTGTCTTTACTTGTTCTGGGTCCATTGTAGTATGCATGAGTTGGATTAACTTTCCTCGATTCATGCAGCATGTCTTGAAAAGCTTTCTTTATAGACTCCTTTTTGGCGAAGTTTCTGAATCAACTTCCCCCCAAACCAACATTCGTATCTTGAGCAGATTCTGAAACTTTGATGTAGCTCGGATGATC
Organism: Tanacetum coccineum; assembly: GCA_026074375.1. Taxonomy (NCBI): domain Eukaryota; kingdom Viridiplantae; phylum Streptophyta; class Magnoliopsida; order Asterales; family Asteraceae; genus Tanacetum; species Tanacetum coccineum. The sequence continues at coordinate 32,041 of BQNB010038591.1, read as the reverse complement.
TTCTAACATTGACATTTAAAGTGCACAGCAGAATTTTGTAGAAGAATCAGCCAACCACACCAACTAATACTGCTTATATACTATATCATGACATTTGGTCTTGGTGAATATCCGTTCGGGGGTACATGCGAGAAATCGGCAACAAATCTTCTTACTTATGTAGAATACTTCACAAACCATACTAAGTCAAGTAGTATAAACTACTTCCCCCTGGAAGTTGACCTGATTACATCAAAGTACACGCTTAACAATTGGTACAATCATCTCAAAAGCTTCTGCAGTTTGACCATAAAGCATTCTACGGATTGACAAAAACTTTTGGCAATTTGATTCACAACGTCTGCGATTTGACCAAGACCATGTGCGGTTTGATAACAGCTTTGTGGTTTCTTGAAGAAGTTTGATCCATCAACGAAGAAGACATAGTTTCAACGTGTTTCGGTTTTTTGGGTTTCAAGTTTCGGTTGTTCACGGGTCTTATAACAACTACCATTCGAATCGCGATCTCTCATCGATCATCATACGTGCTTTATATTGTATCAAAACATAAACGAAGAAAAACCGTAAACCTTAAATTTCTAAGTTTCTCAAGGTTGGAGAAGATGTATACATAGTAAATGCATGAAAACTTTTTATATTTTAGTTTAAAATTTTAAATTTTCCAATTTCAACCTTTAGTTTTCAAATCATTTTAAGTTTAACTCTTAGTTAATAAATAATATTACTATTAACCTTTAGCTTTAAAACAATTTTAATTTTAACCTTTTTACTTTCAATCATTTTCAATTTTAACCTTTACTTTTCAAACTTTTTCATTATTAGTTCTTTGTTGTTCAATTTATTTTTATTTTTATTTATTTAGCCCTTTAGTTTTAATCAATTTCACCGTTAATCCTTATATCAAGTTTTCTAATAATCGTGAATTAAGTTCAAGTACTTTAACGTCAACATCACTTTATCTACTTAAGATCCGCAATTCAATTCACAAAACACTTCGATACTATGGAAATGAAAGATACGGTTTCTTCGTGTTCGAAAACAAAAGATGTGCAAGCAATCAAATACAAGATGTCAAAAGCAAAAGAGAGATGCATGACATATTTTCGTTCTCTTATTCACACCTTCAAGTTCTTTCAAAAGAAGACTTAAAAGGCACTCGTATCGAACATGTATTCAAACGGGAATTTTTGTCACTCTTTGGTCAAGATAATGAGACTTTCACAAGTACGATGTTCCTCAACGTGGATCAACTACAAAAGAAACTTGACAAAGACGAATTTCAAGAAGATGGATCCATGGCAGCCTTTTGGGTGCTTAACAAACAGTTTTAGCAATTCATCAATTCATAGTTTACTTTGAATTATGACAATTATGACAGTCAAATGACAGACAAGTATTTTGCTGAATACACTAGAACCGAAGTTAAACAGTTTCGAGAAACATTACTTTTACACATGAGTAATGTTAAGAAGTTTGTTGCTGAAAGAACACGTCATCAAAGATAGTATGATAGAAGGGTGAATAAAAGATAGATGCAGAAGCAAGAGAGCAAGGTTGATATGGGTAAAGCATTATATGCTAATTTGGATGTCATGAAAAGCAGTGGGACAGAATATGGAAAGCAGGATACAAGCAGCAAGTCAGGGAATGATGCAAATGCTAATAATGCAGATATCAAACCCGTATATGACAAAGAGCCAATGGCTAAGGTACAATTGGCTGCTGAATGTAATGTAACTGCTACAGGACAACAGCATACTGAGCAACCTGAAATCATTAATGAAGGTAGGGTTGATAAGTATACTGAACAATGTCAAGTTAAAAGTCTTATGATTAATTCATCACTTGATAACAAGACAACTGGATTTTCAAATCAATCTCTCGAATCTGAAAATATTTGTCTCAAAAAGACCGTTGCTCAATTTCAAAAAGATTTTTCAAAACTCGAAGCACATTGTATTGCTCTTGAACTTAAAATGTCAAAATCAATATTTAAAATCAGGGTAACATGGTCAATTTTTGAAAGAAAAAAGTAATGAAGCCAAGGTAAAACATGACATAGATGAAATTGAAACAATAAACATCGAATTAGAACATAGTGTGGCTAAATTACTTACAGAAAAGTTAAGGATCATGAGCATCTAAAAAAGATTTACAAAAATCTTTATGATTTTATAAAAACGACACGAGTTCAGACCAAAGAAATAATGATTCTCTAATTGCTCAACTGAACAATAAGTCTACTGAAAATGCTGATTTGAAAGCTCAGCTTCAAGAAAAGGTTTTTGCAATTGCTGCTTTGAAAAACGAATTAAGAAAGTTAAAAGGAAATAGTTTAGATACTAAGTTTGAAAAACCATCAGTCTTGGGGAAACTAATTTTACAACCACTCAGAAAAAAACCAGTTGTGAGACAACCGACTGCTTTTAAATTTGAAAGACCTTAAATTTCAAAATCACGGTTTGCCTCCTAAGTTGATGTGAAAAAAGATTTATCAAAACCAGTCACTCAACATTATTTGCCTAAGGAAATAGAATCAATTTTTGCAAAACCTCATCATGTGATTGCATCTAGCGAATCTAGGAATAGTTCAAAGAACATGTCAAGATCAAAACCAAGATTTAGTTTAAATTACATGGTTCATAATCGATATCTAGAGGAAGCTAAGAAAAAGACACAAGAAAGAAATAGGAATTCAAAATCTAGTATGATGCATACTACTAGTCAACAAAACACTACTAATGGTAGCAAACCAGAACCTAGGAGCAACAATCAAACCTCTAGGAGTTTGCCTATATCTAAGAGTAGTTGTGTAAAGTTAAATGTTGTGCCACTAGTAGATCACTCTAGGAATTCTAGTCCTTCTTCGGATTCTAAACAATTTGTTTGTTTTACATGTCATAAATGTGTTTTTAATGCAAACCACGATGCCTGTATAACAAAATTCTTGAAAGAGGTGAATTCATGCGCTAAGATTTAGTCCTATAATACTAGAAACAGTAATAAACCCGTAGAACAGAAGAGTCATACTCAAAAACCTGTAAGGCAAATCTTCAAAAGACATAGATTTTCTCACAATAAGACTTCCGTTGTGTATGAGAAAATGTCTCCTAGATCTTGTCTTAGAAGGAAACCCACGGGTAGAATTTTTGAAACTGTTGGTCTTAGATGGATTCCTATAGGAAAGTTACTCGACTCTTGCACGAGCAAGGTTGACAGTGAACCCCCACATGGTTCCAATACATATATCACTAACCCTCATGAATGCAAACAAACTCTTGATTCAAGTGCAGGTACATCTATCAATGTTTAGAAGGAACAAACTCTTCACTTAAGTGCAGGTACTTCTATCGATACAGACAAAATCAAGGCGCTGATAAAATAAAATATGATAGCTGGGAGACCATGGTCGTACAAGATAACTTTGTTAAAAGCAAAAGAGATATCTACTAGACCAAAGTCTCAGGGGATTCAAAACTAATGAATAAGAACAATGATGTTTGAACACAACAGTTCAGGCCTTGAACCTCAATGTCAAATGATGTTTGAACAAAACGGTTCAAGCCTCACACCACAACGTCAACAGAAGTTCCTACAGCAGATATGATAGTCATGACATCAATGCCAGGGTTGGAAAGTCTATTCGATCCTTTGTTCGACGAATATGTCAATGGAGAATATCAAGTTGTTTCAAAGTCTTTCGCTGTTACTATTGCTGATGCATCTGATAAACGTCAACAACAACCAGATTTAGCTTCATCTACTTCAACTCTAGCAACAACTGTCACTACTGTTGGAAACACCGACTTGTAAATATTTTTGATTTTTCTCTTTATTTTGATTTATAAATATTTTTAAAAAAGAAAATACAAAAATATAAAACCAAGAAAAAGAAAATACAAAAATATAAAATCTAGAAAAACAAAATATAAAATCAGAAAATTTCAAAAATACCAAAAAGAATATTCTCGACATGTTTCTTGGAATCGATAACATTTACGTACCTAGAAATGTCGATTAACATTGACACGGGTGTGTAAATGAAGTTCAAGCAAGAGTTCAAACGCTTTAAAACATGTCATTTCTAATTTTCTCAAAATGGCTTATAGTTACTTCAGATTGTAACCCGGTCCCGAATGTCATAGGGAAGTGTACGTTTCAGTGCACTTACTCTAGAAATAGAAGAGAAGTCTTCTATCATGTGGTTTTTAAAATCGTTGAACACAATTTCCAAAAAAACTTTCAATGTCAAATTATTTTAATAATACTTAACAATTTGTGGTATCTTGCTAATATGTGGTGTATCATTTGTGGTCTCTTTTTAAATTGTGTGTTCAACACTCCCTTCCTCAGAAAATTTCTCAAAATTATGGTACTAAAAATGTCATGTTTATGTAGATCAATTTTTGAGGGGAGCTTTTAAAACCAAAGCATTTAATGTCTTTTTGGTACATCTCATAAATGTCAATTTTTATGTATCCAAAAATATTCAGTGGATTTCAAAATGTGGTACTTCAGTGTCAAACACACGAGAAGACTGAGCATAATTTTTCAAGACCATATCAATGTCATTTTAAAATTGTGTGCTCAAGTCTTCATCACCAATGTTCACCAAGGCATCTCACTCCCACTTTAACATATTTGTGGTGTCATATCATTTTTTCTTCGTAATGTTAAATTTTCAATTCTATGATATCTATCATATATTGTTGAAGGGGAGCAATCAAGAAAAATGTTCACTAATTCATGCAATTTGTGATAACATTTTTCTCCTCATGAAACTTTTCATGTCTCAAATTTTAATCAATTGGTATTTCAAATACTAAGAGATTTAATATTTCAAATAAAAAGAGAAAATGTGATTAAAATGTGATCAAGAATAATGTGATCTTTAAGACTCTAAGTGCATAACTCTTTCCTTCATGTGCGAAATCATTTTGAATATCGATGCACATGTGTAGGGGGAGCATTTCAAAAGAATGAAACTCTCAAAGTGTTAAAACATCTTGTTTTCTATCAAAGACTTTAATTGATTTTCAATGGTTTTAAGGTTCGATCTTTACCCAACAACCAATTAACTCACGACGTCAATGAAGTCATAAGGTGGTTAGGGTTAGGTATAAGTCTTATGATCCAACCAGAACCAGAGGGATTTACCCATGGACATTCCATAGTCAAATTAGAAGTCCTTAGGTATGATTAGAGATGAATGAGGATAAGGGAATAATGCAGACTAAAATTGAGCTAACACTAGAACAATCACAACAAGGTGTTAGTTATGAAGTCTTGGTAAGCATTGAAGGGGTTGAAGAATAAAAAAGAAATGTAAGGATAAAGGGTCTAAAGAAAGAAGCCCTCCATACACTTTAGGCAGAAATCGGGTCAATACATAATCTATCAAAATCACAAAGATGATTGTTGGTATTGAAGAAAACCGTCATGGACCCAGTGATGCAATGCACAACCTTTCCTAGTCATTCGAGTTTCTCTCAAAAGAGACTTGTCTCACTTGTCACGGAGATACACACGTTATCTATTGACATCTCATTTCGAGATTGTTGATGTTGAAACGGTGACAGTCAACTCCAGCCTCCGATTACTAAAACCAAAGTGCACAGATCGAGTCTAGAGCCAAGAGAGATCAAATTATAAATCTCATTAGGACACAATTCATGTATAACACTTGTTGTTCATCAAAATACAATAATTGGTATCAAAGAGTCCTACGCATTATCCTTGTGATCTTGCCAGAACATCAGAGTGATACTTTTAAGTATTCACAGTGACGATGGAAATCCTTCCAATGTCAACATCAAGCAGCACTGCGGTAGGTGACTTGCGAGATTCTATATGAATCAAACTTATGATAAATGGATAATGATTTGGTCCAGTAAATGAATTGACGACTAATCATAAAGATTGTAACTATCTGATTCACTCTTATTGTGTTGTCTGCTTTGAGACTTTCCGGTAATAAGAACAAGCAAGCATGGTGAATCTAATACATCTGTGTTAGAAGATCCTATGCTTTAAGCTAGAAATCCTATCAATGAGGTTCTTCTAAATTAAACCTACCTGATCACATGTTGGTCCTCATGGAACCAGGGGTTATTACAACCAAATCTCGACGAATGACAAAGCCATATTCATCCATATCTGCTGGTTATTACTAACATTCAAATGCAGGTACAAACATCGGTGTTGTAGCCTCGTACCAGCCAAGTTAGATTCATTACCACATGCTCATTCTCAAGCTTTTAAGGTCAAACATCAAGCATCATGACTGATGTTGCTAAACAAGAATGTTATCGGTCAGAAATCTCAAGTTCATGTCATAATACTCTTCCGTAACTTTGATAGTCACGAATTTCCTCAATGTCATCAAAGATATTCAAAGTTAAAAAAGATAGGGGAGATTGTTAGCCTGATGAAAAAGAGGAGATTATGAGCTTTCAAGACAAGTATGAGCATGTTGGTCAAAAGCACAAGTTGATCAAGAAAGTCAAATCAAGATGATTCAAGACAAGAAGATGATGCAAGATTAAAGATCTCAAGAACTCAATGTCAAATGATGAAGGCTCGTGATCAAGATCACAAAGCATGAAGGAACAATATAACACCTCGTGTTTTAGGTCATTGTATGACATTATGAAATTCACAATTTATTTTTAGGGTTTTACGCGTTTGCTCTTAAACCGTAAACGTTAAGTTAAATCGCGTAAACTGAAAATGATCATACAATGTAAACAAGCATTAAACAATTAAAAGTTTATATCTAACAAGTGTTATATGATTATTATGAGGATAATTAATAACTTTGTTCATCTTATTTTTATCGGCTACGTAAAATGCTTACGTTTCATAATAAAATACGTTTAGGCATACCCGGAAGTTCTAAAACCTAACTACGCCTAAACGAATACCCACGATTATACCCAATACTCAAAATAATAAATATAACATCACATATACATGCATTATGCCGAAATTCTAAGGATGAGACCAAGACTTTTCAAGTTTTCATAATATCTAGATATTAAAGGAAAGTACTCTTACACCTTTATCAACTTGTATGGGATAACAGTTTCATAAGGAATGTAGCATTATATATCGCGTTGTGGTTACAACGATTTGACTCGATAAAATATCTCGAAATACTAGGTATATATATTACATAAAAATAATAGATTAGAACGAATATATCTCGGCAACGCACTCGATTTCCCCATATTAAATAGTCTAGATGTCTCGATATAAAAGTTTTCACGTTTTTAATATACATATTAATTTGTGATAGTTTTACGCTTTATAAAATATAATATTTGGCTTCTAGTCGGGCTTTAATAAAATAAGTTTTCTAAATATTTTTCTAAGTATATAGTTTTTAAAATTCGGCATGACCCGTTCGTTTATATACGTTTTCCCTAAGTCATAGACTTTATTAAGTATTCAAAACTTTTCAAAGAAAGACTCAACTTTCCGCCCGACAAAATCAAATTACCACTTTTACTTACGTTTTATCCAAACTCGTTCTAACGACTATTAACGAATCACAACCATTAAGATACCATTACGCTACGTACGACAATAAGCTACAGGTTCAAAAATAAGCTATAAGCCCTTTACCGTAATAAGCTGAATAATAATGGGCCCTTATTGGGCTTTTCGGCCCAATAAGCCCGAACGGATATATTAAAATTCAATAAGCTCGAAAATATTCCAATAAGCCAAAAGGTAATCAAATAAGTTCTAAAATAAGCCGCCAAGATAAGCCAAGCCGTGAGCTTGTTGATTAAGCCCATGATTTGGGCTTGGGTTTTGGGCTGTGGCCCACAAAGTCCAAACAACTCATTTGGGCTTATTTATTAAGCCCAATAAGCTCAAATCTCCTTTTCACCATCAAAATAAGCCACAAAAAATAAGCCATAAGAATAACCGAAACCTTGAAACATTAAGAATGGATTTCCCATGTTTCCTTTTTGGGCCAAGAGCCTTATAAGCCCTAATAAGCCCATTCAAGCTTAATGATAAGCCGAATAAGCTAATAAGCCCTTGGGTAAAATATTTTATCACATAAAAATAACCACCACAACGTAACTACACATTCTTTACAAATTATTTATTTTAGTCGAACCATATATAAACCCTTTTTAAGTTTTGTAAAATTTAAACCTTGTTTTTTTATAAAAATGATGTACAATCCCTATTTATATGCATTAAATGTTTAACAAAAAGTACAAATCATTTTAAGAAGAGACTACTTACCGAAAGAGGGTTCCTTAACGAGGGATGTAAGAGATCAAAGTAACAACCCAAACATTGTTAGAATACCCAAATGACAATAAAGATCAACCCAAAATACTCCTTAGCTTCAAGAATCTTGATCAAAATTTGAAAATGAAATGTTTAAAGGGGTGTTTTTTGGTTTCAGGACAGAGCTTAAAGAACAGAAGAGGAAAGAAAAGCTTTTGTGTGTGTTTTGTTAGTGCAAGAATTATTTGAGATGAATGAAATTTGTTCCTTGCACCTAGACTATATACACACACTAAAAGTAGGAATCCTAGTATATAAAAATATCTAGGGGACACATAACCAAAATTTTTGGAAGTGTGTTTGTGTTGGTGTTGGCGGACGAGAGCAAGCAAAGGGGTGAGGGACCAATTTGATCAACATTGTATTTGGACATGCAAACTAGGATCCTATGAACCTTAGATATTTTTCCATGCACATGATATTAATCTATCTTCATTTACTGTATACATGAAACTGAAAACGCACGCTAACTTGACTGAGAAATGCAAAAATTTAAATACTTAACCGAAACGTAAAAAGCGAGGTATGAATCGAAAGACTATAGTAAAATAATTAACCGAAACGCGTCCAGTAACGATTTTAAATTAAATGCGGGAAACTTCCTGGTAAGGTACAAAATCAACACGAAATTTGAGCAAAAAGTCAACCCAGAATACTAGGAGGGAGAAAGAAAAAAAAAAAAAAAAAAGGTGAAAGGAGGAAAAAAAAAAAGAAAGAAAGGTCAACGAAAAGAATTTGTTATGTTTTTCTAATCGGGTTTTACAATAAGTCTTAACAATCTGTTTTAAAACCCTAGGTTTTGTGATTTATGGGTAAAAAGTCGAAATTTTTACCTGTACAATAAATTATAGTTTTAAGGCTTATTTAAATGTGTTTATTTTTTTCTTATTATAATCTTTGACAACTACATGCATACTTGTCATGAATAATAAGCCTACATCTTAGTTTTAACATATACTTTAATTGTAATTCTGTTTTATAAGATTAGAACATAAATAACTTGTTATAACCGCGCTTTGCGTGATTTTATTTTTGATTGCTGAATTTTTAACCTTGTTGCGCTTTTATATTGATTCTCATCACTCTATGATGTTTTGGACATTAAAATCTTTTATAAGGTATTCTTGTCTTAGTACCCTACAACTTTCAAGTTTAGTGCTACGGTTGGGGAAGACTCCTTCCTTGCATGGTCAAGGGTTTAGCATGCTGGGTATTTTTATACTTGAGCGTAAGGCTTTTGCAATCAAATTATTTGATAATTAAATTATTATAATAGCAAATGGAAGCCTTAACAAAAACTTGTAATCAGCAAGATTGTGTGCTTTATTGCTTTATTTTATTTCTCTCATGACAAGACTCTATCTTCTGCTTTTACCTAATTTATGTCTGTTTTATTTTCTTAATAATTGTACTCTTCTTGACTTGTTTTTCAACTGGAAATTGATTTTTGAAATCAAATAGACATAATGATATCGAAATTTAATTTAATTAAACTTGTGTTCTTGCAAGTTAAAACGCATTGGTTTGGGCATACACACCATAATTTTCTCACACAAAGAACTTGCATGTTACATTGGTTTAATAAAGCTTTATATATAGATTTAATTTTTTTTTGCACAAATATTAATAATGACCAAATTTGCGTAAACAAATGTCTTGCATCATGTTAAACACATTGGGTTTGAGGTATTCTCGTGACAAGGCTTAAGGTCTTGCCCTCCCTTGTTACTAGAGTTATACTTTATAATTTTCTCCCGTAAGACACGTGCACGTACATTAGTTTTAACATATAGTCTAGGGTTCGAATAGCCTTTATTCTTTGCTTCTTGTTGATGTGTGTGCATGTTAGGCTCTAGGATACTAGATACTTAATTGCCTGCGACGATGCCTAGAGTCACACGATTGTGTAGAAAGGATTCCATCGGTAACAGTCTTTATACTACCTTACCCATCTTTGGATGATCACCTTTTAAGTATTTTAATGCGCGCAATGTACTCTTAGGGGCCTTGTAATAGTCTTCGTACAACCTTACTTATGCGTTGCCTTAACAGAATATTACGTAGACGGCGTTTCGTGTAATTTGTCATGAATAAGGAAATACTTACACATAACATCACAAGTGTGACAAAGCAATAGAGTTAAAAGAAACATACCAATGATCATGCATGATTAAGTAAATACTTTACATTTATCATACGAGTTCCTACCAATTAGTTTTGTTTAATCAGTTAATTAGATAATTAGTTAAAACCAACCACCTTAAAACCAGAGATTTACTTGCTTTCATAAAAATATAAAAATACAAAAATATTCTTTTTTCAAGCCTCTAGACCTTAGTTACATTTAGTTCTATCCTTCCTAACCTATTCCCTAAGAGAACGATAACAACCCCCGAGTCTCGCCTATACTACACTACAACGGTTAGGTACACTGCCTAGGGAGTTGTAAAACTTAGTGCGTTTACAACCACCGCATCACCTTAATTCGGATTTACGTTGTTCTTAATCACGTAACGGGTTTTACTCCCTTATTGGTCAAATAATTCAAAGGTCAATTTGCGTAAACGCATCCTTTCCCGTTATGGGATATGATTTACTTAAGATGTAAAGCACTTAGCTTGTTTGCATCAAGATGATTAGAGATCAAATCTATTGTTGACACTCATGGATTAAAGTCTAAATGACTGATTGAATTTGTGGTATTTGAAGGTTAATCTTACTTTGATCCTTCGTATGTTTTCTTATATAAATGTTTTACAAACTCTCACATGTATTCATCAAACATCACCTACACCATAATCCACTAAACATTCTCTTAATCATGTGTTAATCCCTTCTACCCAATAAATGATTATTCACACCTTCCACACACTCTACATTCCTTCTCTAAACCACTCTATAATCATCATTGCCCATCTCTTTCCCTCTTATGGTAGTGTGATTATCTACCCAATCAATCCTTTGATTATCACCTTTACCATCTTATTCACTTCTCTTCACAATCATAAAGCCTAAACCTTCCTTACTGTATGAAACTATAAGGGGAGGTTGAATAGTTTACCGGTTAATTGTCCGTTTTAAAACTTTGCTTAGAAAATTATTTGATTCGAGTTGTATATCAATCAATCAACAATATGAATCACAATTAAACTATCTAATGTAATGAACTAAGTAAACAATAACAATATAGAGAGATAGAGAAAGAAACGATCAAACCAAGACACCAAGATTTATAGTGGTTCGGCTACGAAGCACCTCTTCGTTCCTACTCCACTCCCCGAGTACTCCACTCGAGATTTCACTATGTCAACAAGCTCCCTTTAGGCGGAGAAAACCGTTTACACGTCGCTTACTTTCTTTTCCGACACTAAGCTAGATGTCGAGTCCTAATCTTAGCTAGAACTAATCTAAGACTTCACTAAGTCTTTATACACTCACAAGATATATACCCTTGGATTGGCACACAATCCAAATCACACCAATACACAATTTACACTATTGGATCTACACACAATCCAATTTACACAACAACACAAAGTAAATATAATGAAGATTTGTGATCTTGAGGAGGAAGAGAGAGATCACTTGATAACAATTCGTATGTAGAAGAATACGATTGTTCTTCTCTTGCACTTGATTAGAAGAAGAAGGGAGGAAGAAAGAATTAATCACTTGAAACAAGATCAAGGTATGTTAGTGATCAAGATATGTGTTTTAGAAAGAAAGAAAGAAGAGAGAAAAGTAGATCTGAGAAAATTCGTGGCAAGAGGTTCTGTTTTTCAGATGGGGTGGCCCAGTATTTATAGAAGACAAAAAAGAGCCGTTATGCTGGCGGCGGTCCCGACGGTCCCTAATATATAAGGGGGCCGCCAGGCCTATGAGGGGGCCGTAGTAGAGTACGCTCCTCTTTTTGTCTTTTTGTGGGGAAGGTGTTATCTGTTTTGGAACCTTTCATTTTGGGGGGGAAATCTGATTTCAAATTTAATGTTTTAATAAAACATTTCTTTTATGAATAAATATTTTGTTTTTATATTTTTATAAAAACACTTTTGTAGAAATGTAAGGTTTAAGAAAAAATATTTTCTTGATCACTAATCATGTTTAATGATTTGTTTATTCATACCTTAAGTGATTAATCTTAGAAATAGAATTTTATGACTAGTAATTTATAAACGTTTATTTTTATCGTAAATGTTTTTACATTTTGTTATTATCAAAACATTGAGAGGTTGAAAATATAAATAAGGTTTTTAGACATTATTTGTATTAACCAAGGTTGCAAAAATCGCTAGGCACTCCCGGAGTGGTCGGGTAGCGCCTAGCGATTAATCGGTTATGCGGGGATTAATCGGATTGGATTTTTTATATACAAAACAATGGCATTAAATCTGAAACATGATTTTCTTATTTAACTAGACTTAGACCTTCCTAGGGTTGCTTTAACTGTATTCTCTGTTTCTAACATTTGATTTCTAATGGACTATCATTTCTATTATTGCACCTAGGTTTTGATGCCGCTGAGCATTGGTAATCTTACCTCTTACAAAATAAGGCTAACATAGAGTTGTCAGTCTTCGATGTTTGCTTTACTGCCAAATTCTGTTTTGTGTGGAATTATCTATATTGTTTATTTGATCTAGAGGCATCTATAAGGCATTATTGTTCTTTATATAATGGCTTGTATCGGGATCCCACTTTTCCATTTCGTCTGCTTTGAGATGAAAGGGCATGAGGCATAACATACACTAACATTCGTGAATTCTGCTCAGCAAACTTAGAGCATGACCTAATATGTTCATCTAAATGTTTGTTAATAGCTCTACGCTTCTTATAATAATTCATGTTGTGTTTTTGCTCATCTCTCCTTAGTTACTTTCAAGATAATCTATATGCACAACCCTGTTGATTCTTAAGTACGCAGTGATTTGTGTCAGATAACATAATCATAAGCAAACATGGAGGCAAGAACTTTTTTGAGTTTTCAATTATCTTGTTGGAAGTCTCGTAGATAAGACTGAGTTTATGATAAATTATTTCTCAACAACGTTAGGAAAAAAGCCAATTATTTAGGAAGCATAGTTACTTGAATAAAGTATATAGTTCCTGAATTGACGGTTTAAAAAAGCTAGTATTCACAACAAGTACGCATTTTGCATTCGATTGAGATTCAGAAAACCTTTGCTTCAACTGAGCTCATAGACTTGTATATTTTTAGAAATCTGATCATTATAGCCTTTTGCATGTCAAAGAGATAAGATATGAAGTTTTTTAAACACGCCTTTAAAAGCTGATTGAACTCATAAAGTACTTCTATATTCTAACTAAATGTGTTCAAGATCCTTAACTAAGGAAGAAACCTGAAAAGCTAGTGACACATTCTTATCCTCTATTTTTTAAATCCTAGAATCAAAATTTGGTGATTCACATTGAGTCACTAGACTCTTTCTATGCATTTGAGCTAACTGATGTTTCAACTCACTGATTACAAGTATTTTGTCTTGCAATTTCACTTTTAGATCATTTATCTCAAAAGATTGGTTATTGATTGTTTGAACCAAATGATTATTATTGTTTGTCCGAGAATCATTAATCATTTTTTCTTTGTGATTTTGAAAGGCAATGTCAAGAGAAATGCTATATTCCTCAAGGTTTGCAAAACATTTTTTCAGTTCACACAATGACTTGTTTGATTCTTGAAGATCTAAAATCACAATGTTAAGACTTTGACACTTTCCACAAGTATCAACTTCATTCAACGAACGCAAGTAAGTGCACATCATATCACAAGAGATATTTTCCTCTAAGAGTCGGTCATTGTTGATTAAAACTTGTGTCTTTTCAATTTCAAAACATTTCTTCGCCACAGAACATTGCTCAACCTCGTCTTCCATTTGTTTAAAAATATCTTTCATTTCTTTAACCTCAACAATAAATCTCTTTTCAAAAAATTTAAAATTTTCTTTTAGGTTTTCAGAAAATGGTATGACATCTTTTTTAAAAGCCCCTTTTATATCCGATTGCTCCCAGCTACTGATCTGATGAGGAGATAAAGTAGTTCTCCTTTTAATGCATTCATCAAACTTACTGAGAGGATCTCTTTCATTGTTAAGATTTTTGAGAACTTGACTGGTTGATGAGAGTTTTTTAGGAAAAACTTTTGTGGGTTTAGAAACATTTTCAGAAAGACTTGGTGTAGAGACCAATATAGTTGTTCTGCTGACAATTGTTTTTGTGGAACAAAATGCTCGTAAAGTTTATTTAATTTTGAGTAATCAATTGGTTTAGCATTCAGCTCAATTTGTTTTCAATCATTTTCAACCGACTCTCTTCAGCAAGTATCAAAGTTTCCTCTAAATTACACACAAGATTATGTTTATCAATCAAGACTTTTTCAATATATAATGCAGGTTGTTTTCGTTGAGCTTGACGAAGATACAAAGGATTTTGACAACACAAAGACGTTTTGTGTGTCTCATCATAAAAATTTTGTGGGTTGGTTAACATGTGCATTATTTGAGTAGTTTGACCTACTTTGTAAACAATGTTTTCCAGTTTCTTTTTAGCTTTTTCCACCTCCACAATTTCACTGATGTTATTTTCATATTTTTCAGACGACTCTTTTTTAAGTGTTTCAAAATTATTTTTTAGAAAAGCAATGTCTTTATTTAAGTTCTCCATTTGTTTTTGTTGAGAAAAGATTTAATTTTCAAAATCACTCACTTTTTAATGCGATCACAAATGACAGTTCTTAATTCACGATCTAACAATGCTTCTTTTTCAGACGAAGAATTTTTAGACGCATTTTCTAAAGTTTTGACTTTTTCTTTGTATTGTTTAAGCTCACTGGTTAATGATTCATTCACACTTTGTGTCTCTTGATTTACCGTGTTACATCTTTCTACTTTAGATTTCATTTGTTCAATTACAAACAATATCATATCATTATTTTATATAGGAGGAGGAACATAGTTATCAATATCGTTTCCAATAGTAACCATATAATCAGCGTAGGAGATAACATTGTTGTTACTCGTAAGTTCATCATATGACTCATTATTAGAAACTATGTTTTCAATATATCCCATCTCTTATACATTCAGATTAAGTACATCGGATTCATGATAAAGGTCATAATGAGGTACCTCAGAGAGTATGTCAGAATCATAATTTGGTTCAACTGTGTCATCATTGATAGAACCAACAGGAGACAAACTTTCCATGTAGATTGCATTTGTAGTAGCTTCGTCATCACAGTCAGAATCATATGTTTCAACGTGGTCTGCCTTAAAATTTGTTGTATCTTGTAACTGTAGTTCTTCATAGTCATCAGTTTCTTCTAAACTGTCAGCTAAGAAAACATGTTGTTCATCATTCAATACAACTCCTACTTCTTATGCTTGAGCAAGTAGCATCTTATCCTAAACCATTCAAAGTCTTTTACACTTTTTTTGCAGTACACTGCTTAGCAATATGACCTTCACCCTTGCAATTGTAACATCTGATTACCCTTGGTTGATTTTTCCATGCATTTCCAACGGTATTAACAACCTTTACTTGTAGCTTGATTCTTTCCAGCACTGCCTGCATAACCTTGAGACTGTCTACCTTGAACATTTTGAACCGTAACTTGGCCATTTTGAATTGTAGCTTGAGTTCTTGGATTAGACAAAGTTCGAAGTTGGTTATTTGTGGGAGGAAATGTTAACTCAAGAAGATCATAGCTTTGTTGAGACTAGCTATTGGATCATCAGTTGGAAGAAAGGTTGGTACAACAAATCCGGTATCAGGTTAAAATGTAGGTGGTTGTTGAACAACTGGTGGTGGATAGCTTTGAATAGGAGGTGACTGAATGAGTTGTTGGGTTATTGGAGTTGTTGATTAATAGCGCTGATATGGTTGATAAACTTCAGATTGTTGAGAATGATACTGTATTTGCTGATTGTTGTATGAAGGAGGTGGGTTATAGGTATTAGCTAGTAAAGCAAGTAGATCTGGAAATCATTGTCGCATTTCACGAACTTCTTTAGCATCTCTTTCATTGTGTTTAAGGAAAGCATACAACTGATCAAAGTTCACACTGTGAAGATCTTTTGCTTGTTTAGCTACTGTGACAAACCTACTCCACTCAGGTTGAAGATGATTCACAAACTTCATGTTGATTTGCATAGGTGTCATAGACATAGAAATCATGTTCATGTCATTGATCAGTTTAGCACATCTCAGATAGTATGAGTGGATTGATTCTCCAGGCTCAGATGTGAATTTATCAAATTCATCATATAGCATTGATTCACGTTATTGCTTGGTCATTTTTGTACCTTTCATTAGTTCTTTGACGCGATCTCATATTTCTTTTGATGTCTGATAGTGGTTGATGAGAGTGTAGATGTCAACTGGCAATCCAAGAAGAAGTATACTGACAGCTTTGATGTCACTGTTGTATCGTAACTTCTATTGTTGAGTAAGGTCTTCAACTTTTTGAGGACGACGGATGTCGGTAACGCAAACGCCATCTGTGTCTTTAGCAGTAATTTCTGGTTTGAGTTGAAAAGGACTGTTGTCGATTGAGTCTTTTAACATTTCACCATTCTCTTTTCCTCTGATATACAGAATAATCCGAGTCTTCAAGCTATCATACATGACTTTTTTTAGCATCCGGGGACGGTTTTCAGAACCTACAGCAATTACGTTTTCTGCCATTGTTGCCATTGTGAATTTGATTGAGTAGTTCTTGTATAAAATGATTTTGAAGACCATTTTGACAAGAAGAAGTGTTGTTTTTGTGAAAGTTTTGTTGAAAGATAGTATTTTTAGCGCGAACCGAGTAAAAAGATTGCAACTTTATCAATGTAGTTCAATAAAAAAAACCTTAAAGTTTAAATCTTTTAACTTTAAAAACTCTAATTTTACCTTAATCACTAATTAATATTCCACTAACTTTCAAAATCACCTTTTCACATTAATTACCCATTAAAAAACCTTAATTTATTTTTTTTATTAAAATAATAAAAAACCTTTTCAAATCCTAAAAATACCAAAACCCTAATTTTAGAAAACTATGGTTTAGTTTTTAAACTTAATCTCGGTTCGGGTTTTTGGAGGTTCGGTAGGGTGGTTCGGTGGTGATGGAGGATCGGTGGTGGAGTGGTGGTTTGGTGGGGAGAGTGGATCGGTGGTGGTGGAGTTTCGGTGGTGGGAGGGGTGGTTCGGTGGTGGGAGGGTCGGTGGAGGGAGGGGTGGGTCGGTGGTTGGAGATGGTGGGTCGGTGGATGGTGATGGTGGTTCAGTGGTGGTGTTTTGTGGCTAAAGTTTGAGACTTTTAGCTAAAAACCCACAAAAGACTTCGAAACAAACGTGTTTTGCACGTTTTTGAGTGACTTTTTGCAACATAACTAGAGTTACTAGTGTGTAAAACCAAAAAGGTCAAGACTTTATTTTCCTAAATCAATAAAAATCACAACTTTCTGTCATTTTTCTATTCTCAAGGCTTTCGTTCATATACTTGTGTCACAAAGCTAAGTTTGCAGTTGTGGTTTACCATAAAGTTTTTGGTTCATCAAGGGTCTTTACACATAAAAATGAGAACTTTCTTCAACGAAAAACACTTCAATTCATCCCCTGGCGATTGCTACCAATTGATAGATATCATAAACATACAAAATACTAGACTATATAGTTTTAGAGAGAGAGTTGGTGGGTGACGAGTAAAAGAGAAGAGATGAAAAGGAGAGAAAGAAAGAAAAATATATTATATTAGAGAGAGAAAGAATCATCACCTATTTTTTTTCCTTAGCCCTCCTTTTATAGTAAGAAATGAGAGACTATGAAGTAATTAGGGTTTTTACATATTACACATAATTTCTTCCCTAATTGCATAAACCAATTCCTAGACTATTAATACTAGATAGATGGCCATATAATCAAACACTTTTCAGTGTTTCTAACAAAATGTGTGTATAAAAACGTAAAAAATGGATGAAAACGTACCTAAAGTCGAAAAACTTTAAATTATAAACGGCCGTTATTATAAAGGATAGACGATGCAACGGTCATTAGCCAAAAGGGCTAACGTATAAATGATAACGAAATCCATTTAATACAAGTTAAAAAAAGGACCACTGATGTCTTTCTCTTTAAAATTAAGGACGAGTCATACAACTTTGAACAAACCACAGGGACCATCTATGTAACTTATTCTTTATTTTAATTGGATTAACAAATTGATCCCAATTTTCTATAGCATGGTGTAGCCGTGTACGATAGTGAAAAAGAAAATGTCAAAACATAACTTATTTAGATACTATTTTGCTACATAAAAAATTGTTGATCGCAACGTCACAGATGTGTGCTTCCATTGACAAAGCTGTCATACTTGATCTCAAGGGTTACACTTGCGAATTAACAATAACATTACTTCAAAAAAACAATAACAATAACATAGTGGTATTTTCTAATCGATTACTTGCTATAGATCAATGGCCGTACTTTGTTAAAAACTTGATATGTACCTTGCAATGTCCGTACTCCGCATACATTATGTCAAGATGAAATTTTTGTTTCTAAATTAATTATTGATAAAGTAAACTGCAAAATACATAACTATGGTTTACACTTTTTAACATCATACATCATTGTTAGAAACTATTGGCACATTACATCCTTCGTTAGCAAAACGTTAAACATAATATATCCCTGAGGACGAACGATGCAAATATATTTCCGTTATCTTCTGATGAGGGATGTATTTTGCAGTTTACCACATGGATGTATTTTGCAGTTTATTATATATATATATATATTTTTTATTTTTTATTTTATTTCTATATTATTATTATTACTATTGCCGTTTTTGTACGTTTCCATACTTTTATATACCTTTTTATACGTTTTCATCTGTTTTTATCGATTTTTATTTGTTTCTACGTTTATTTTCGTTTTTGTCTGTTTTTTCTCCGACGTTATTTTACGTTTTTGTACTTTTTATACTTTTTCGTACGTTTTCATACGCTTACATCCGCTTTTATTAGTCTAAATATGTTTTGGTAAATTTGTATACGTGTTCGTACGTTTTTTTTTATCTTTTGTGGGTTTTTCGTTTTTGTACGTTTTAAGTTTTTTTTTTCAAGTTTTTGTACATTGTTTTTCCGCTTTTGTATGTTTTGTACGTTTTTGTACGTAGAAAAACGAAATGTATCAAAAAGTATAAAGACGTATTAAAACGTACGAAGACGTACAAAAACAGAAAAACAATGTACAAAAACTAAAAAGCGTAAAACGTACAAAAACGGAAAAACCCACAAAAACTGATAAAAAAACGTACGAAAACGTACAAAAAGCGTATAAAAATTTACCAAAACATATTTAAACTGATAAAAGCGGATGAAAGAGTATGAAACGTACGAAAAAGTATAAAAGTACAAAAACGTACAATAACGTCGGAGTAAACGGACAAAAAAGAAAATAAACGTAGCAAACAGATAAAAACGGATGAAAACGTTAAAAACATATAAAATGTATGAAAACGTAAGAATACGTACAAAAGCAGCAATAGTAATAATAATAATTTTAATAATAATAAAGAAAAATATATAAGAAAATAAAAATAAAATAATAAACTGCAAAATACATTCATGTGGTAAACTGCAAAATACATCCCTAATCAAAAGATAACGGAAAAATATTTGCATCGTTCGTCATCAGGGTTGTATTATGTTTAACGTTTGGCTAACGAATGATCTAATGTGTCAATAATTTTTAACAGAGATGTATGGTATTAGAAAGTGTAAACAATGCAGTTTACTCTTATTGACATTAGCAATAGATCCGATCTAGTTACACTCATTTATGACTAAGAATATAATTGTGCGTCAATCGAATAAAACTTGACTAATCTTAAAAAAACGTTACATTATGATTGTTTATATAAAGCACGAGATTAATATGCAAAGTTTGCAAAGGTTTTCGTTATAAATCACTAAGTGGATACCCGTGCACGCACAGAAATTTTCTAGCGGCCGATAATTAACAATATGCAATATTGTGATACGTTTTTTGTGCAACGTTCACAATTAAAATAAGTTAACGAGCTTCAGATAAATGATTTAATACAAAATCGTATTTTGTTTCATTTGTGTCTAATATTATTGTTATTCTTTTCTAATATACTCGATCACAACAATAGTGATGAAAGAAAACTTGCAAGTAAAGGAGGTATAATCTAATCATCCGGATATCTTGTGAGATGAAAGAAGATTGTTGATAAACCACAAATGTTTATGAATAAATTCAAAGCATTAAACAAGAATTATATGAATGAGCATTCTCTTATTTAAATTAGACAATGATTCGAATACATCTATAACGAGGCATGCAGATCCGTGCGATGCATACGGGTTATATCTAATTGTTGATTGCGTACCAATCCTACACTAATATCATGTGCTCTCGTGTTCCTATTTCTTGTCTATATATGATAAAGACCTAAAGTTGTTCTTGTTCAACATCGTCTTTTGTCGAGTCAGCGTTATCCCTTGGGCACCACCAGTTTCATGATAGACATGGGTAATGATTGGGTTGCAAATAGCTTTTACCTCTTTAAGCTTTTCATCATACTCCTCTTTTTTGTCACCTTGAAATACCTGATAAGGGAACAACTTTATTAATAGAATTAGCCTGTCCTCGACCTCTTACATGAAACTCAACATTACATCAGTACTATCATTTTGAATCGAATGAAATTACTCCTCCCTCTCAGTTGTGGTCTGCATGATGAAAAATGTTAGGCCCATAACAACACAAAAGATATGATTTCCCCATCAATCATAGTAACAATCATCGGTTCTGAAATTAAAATAACCATTATCAATAAATGAAAATGTTTTAAAACTTTGATTATTTTTATGAATCATGGGAAGGTGATAGTGTATTTAGTGTAGTAATAATTTACATATCTTACAGAAGTCCAGAACATCAAAACTCTCTAAACATATTGTAGTACTTTTGAGTAAGCTTATCGTCAATGATTGCATTAACAGACACCAAATCATCAATAATGGTCATCAAGATCCGGAGCATCTTCATGCTGAATATAACTGGGACTAATTTTGCTAAAAATTAACATGGTGATATGCTGATACAATATAAGTTGCTAGCTAAAATCTTGAAAGATCAACTAAGGAAAAAAAATTACAATACTTGTTCATCAGAATCACTCTCTTTGATGTGTTCCCGTTTCTAGCAGCATCAAGTGTTGGCTTCTTTGCAGCTGGCGTTCTTCTGTAAACTTTTTGGTCTGAAAAAAGAGAATGATCAGGAACCAATCAGAAAAAAGTAGTAAAAACCAACCAAAATGATAAGGAACAATGACACTCATGATAACTGTTTCGGATAACGGATCACTTCCCCATTCTTGGTCCTGTTCTAGTGGCTCGATCACATAAACTTCACCATCCAAAAGCCCCAACGCAAGTTGACTTGGATTAGGTTGTTGAGCAGCAATCGCATTAGGATTCACATTTGTGGTACTGTAAAGTGTAAAGAAAATAGTTTCAGCATGATATGCAAACTGAAAAGTGATATATCTAATATATACATGGTGTCTTCTTATAGAAAAACTGTATATACTTGCAGTCGGATGGCACATATGTTGCGCAATGATTCTACACTTCAATCTGAGCTGATTTGCTTTTAGAACATGCACTTCCATCCTACGCATTCACAAATATCAATTGGCATGAACACTAAAGAGAAGCAATAAGAACTTGCTTTCATATGACACTCGGTTCTCATTAAACTCAAGTACACGAATAAAAATCCTTAACATGTTTCACAGTACATGACATACAATAGCTCCCTTTAGTATATATAATGGGGTGTTTGGGTAAAGCTTTTTTCAAGTGTTGGATAGCTTATTGTATATTGGAAAAGCTAGTAAGTCGTTCGAGGGTGTTTAATTAAGCTTACGTTAGAACTCATGGATCATTTTTTGGAAGGAAATAAGCTGATAATTATAATCCCTTGGGTTCGGGATTCTTAGAAACACATAAGCTCTTTAGTATAAGCTTACCCAAACATCCCTTCAGTCAGCAACAAATGTTGTTACTTTATTCCTAATTCAGTTGTATGACATTAAATGTCTTATATACCGACCTTAGGGGAATATGAATTCATTTTTATAGTTCTTTATTATAAGATATGAGTTTGCCATATTCAACGTATTCTAATGCTGATTGTCACTCCGTGTCTAGTGTTGATTGTACAAAAAGTGATGCCTGGGAATATAATCGTCGCTATGTGAACTGCGTTTACCAAGCTGAATAATAACTCTGTACAAAGCTTTGTATAGAAATACATAAGCTCTTTAGTATAAGCTTACCCAAACATCCCTTCAGTCAGCAACAAATGTTGTTACTTTATTCCTAATTCAGTTGTATGACGTTAAATGTCTTATATACCGACCTTAGGGGAATATGAATTCATTTTTCCAGTTCTTTATTATAAGATATGAGTTTGCCATATTCAACGTATTCTAATGCTGATTGTCACTCCGTGTCTAGTGTTGATTGTACAAAAAGTGATGCCTGGGAATATAATCGTCGCTATGTGAACTGCGTTTACCAAGCTGAATAATAACTCTGAACGAAGCTTTGTATTGGCTGTAATCAAGAGTCTTTGCTCCTACAAAAATTACAGTCTAAGCATCTACAAAATCCAGATGAGACGGGTTCGCGCCTACGCAGAGTGTATATGCAGAAAGTGATTAGTACTTATGCTTAAGCGTACCGTACGCAAAAAGATAATAAGCAACCCCAAACAACCACTTGTTGCTAAACAAAACGCAAAAGTCATGGATTGAAATGGTTCTATATCTTTAACGTAAAATTAAGGGTATTTTTTATTTATATGAAAAACGTAAACCACCAACATAAAAATCTAGTATACATAAACCGTGGTCTATGTTGCCATATTGCGCATATGTAAATGAAAACACAGGGAATCAGATAATACTAAACCACCTCATTTTTGTAAATTTAATATGAAAAAACAAAAATGCCATAGCGTGCATATCTAAATTAGCCACTCGCATTTGGGCCATATAGTAACAAAGACGGCATTTACAAAACTATAATAACCTCTTTAGATACTATAGTGTTGTGCATCCGGTAAATGTTGTAACGACGTTAGCTATACAACGTCACTGCACTCGGGTAATAATGAATAAACAGCCTAAAAATGTGGGGCATAACCACTTTCGAAACGCCCATCCAAACACCCCCTTAATATCTGATGGTCTCTTCTAAACATATAAGGCGATAGTTTCCCCTTTGATCATGCATGTACGTTTGTAAAACCTGAACTCCAAAGTTACTTGTATACTATTCGTTCTTGCCTAGAGCTCATGGCCTATTTCACACTGTCTATATAACAGGGGGTCCAAGCTTTAAAGACTTAGGTTTTTGAACATAAATTAAAGACTTAGGTTTTTGAATCTTGAATCTCTTCGTATGGAGCCGAACAAATCTACAATTAAGATGAAGATTGAAGACGAATAAATAAATTAGTAATCACATATCATATACACATGAAAACAAATTAAAAGAAGAAGATGAAGACTTGATGCCTGATGAAAATAGATGAAGATAACTAAAGATTCATACATGCATTGTTATCTATAAATGTGAATCGCATATGTGTGTGCGTGTTTATGGATGATTCATAGTCGATTTAACATAATCATTAATGGAGATGATTCACCTTCTTTTGGATTTAGAGTTAAGCAACCCTTGAGATGCCTGTTGAACGTCAGCTGCAACCCTTCACTTCCATGTGATTAATGGCGACCCTGCACTTCCATCTCTATTCATAACCGGTTTAATCTTTTAATTAATCTTGTTCCTGCATTAACTGCATTAACGTTTATAGAACTTGACTATTGCCCATTAAATTTAAGGGCTCAATCTTTTAGTATAATAGATTTTGTTGTGTATATATAACGTCATTGTGTTAAAGAATATGTCTAAAATTATAGTAATTAATGACGAGCGTAAGTGAATGTAATGTAATGTAAATTAGTTTTATCTAATTTAGTTAATTTTTTAATGCATAATTATTTTCATATAGAACACCTACAATAGTTTCCAGCCGTGTAGTACAATAGTTTCTAGCCGTGTAGTACTTGTTCTTTGATATACAAGAATAAGTTTGAAACTAATGGTTGTCCAACTTCTCTACTTGTGCTGATTCCCATAAACATATCAGTCTTTACGTAGCGGTCATGGAGTTACAAGTTTAGGATATATTTAAACTCAGTATGATGTGGCATGACCGCATGACAATGTTACTAATAATGTTCAACAAATGAATTAAATAAAAGAAAGCTGTCAACATTGATTCACTGTCAAAAGCAAATTTTACTTGCCAATCAATTAGATATTATATTAATAATGTGCTATATCAGCCTAAATCTGTAACCAGCTCAAATGATATGTACCCATGTTTACATTTTTAGGTGTGGATATGGCCATGATCACAATGACATCCATTTATAATAGACATGAACATAGACCAATTAGATTGGATACATAATCATAAAAATATAGAGCTTTCAAATATCCATATGCATCCCTACCCCGTTCGTCACATCTAGATAAAGATCAAAACATGATAGGTTACCAAAAAACAAACTTGTAACAAAATTTCCAAGATTTTAAAGCAAATATTCCATATAAAATATCTTAGTATAGGTGCTTGTAAACATGTATATCATGACATAGAAAAGTTATAATGTCCTATACTTACTAGAAATCAACCGCCTCGGATATTGTGTCCATGGTGTAAGCATGACTACCTATGAAAAATCCCCCAAATAATATTTTCTTGAGACCAAATCGAAGTGCATTCAAATATGCAATCTGATAAGACCATATATAAAAAACATATAAAATCAACATCAACATGCTTTCTGCATGGAACAAATAAAAAATTCATATTCCTTAACAATGTGATTCATTCATTTCAGATATCTTGACATATTGCATGTTGATGACATCAAATAACTTTACTTTTATAGCATCATTTATCCCACGTAAATTACCTACTTTTATATAATTATTGCATGAATTGTTATTTAATTGCTTAAAGTTGTTAATTGCAGTAATTATGGAGAACATTGTGAAGACAAGCTAAAAGGCGCACATTTTGGAGCTTAAATGATGATATTTGAAGATTGCTTATTTCTGACTACATACATTGTATCCAACAAAGAAGATACGGCGTATCAGCACATGAACTTCACAAGAAAACGCGTACGTTCAATACCCAATACGGCGTATCCTATTGAATACATACGCCGTATCTAGCTGGTCAACAATCAAAGATCCTGCAGTAAATGTGATTGATAACAGTTACTATTGATTGATTGTGAACGTAGCGCGCACTCCAAGGAATTCACCGCAATACGTCGTATTGACCTTACTCACTACGGCGTATCAGCCTATTTTCAAAGACTATAAATAGAAGACTCAAAAATGAGTTTTTAGCGTGCTTAATCATATTCTTTATACCATAAACATAAAATTCGATTTTCTGAATAGACGAAGAGCAGCCAAGGTCAAGCATCAATACTAATTCCATAGAAGACGCTGTGTAATTCCTATACTCTTGCAATCACGATTTTTGGTATCGTTCGTTAACTCGGTTAGTTTACCTTGGTTGTTTGATTATACTTGTATTATAACAATGGTTATGGGCTAATACCCTCGGGTATTAGCCATCTTAATGAAGATTCAATGTTTTGTTTGTTTAATCTCGATTGCTTAATTTGTCGTTGATTGTTTAATTATGTTTATCACCTCATACTTGTTTATGTGTTTGAATATGCGACCTATCATTCAATTGGGTCTAGTGAGACTGACCAAGTGATCTAGATACTGGGATAGCTCTCCATATCCTATTTTATATATCTAGACCAATAGGATCATAAATAATGTCTTATCTTTGCCTTTAGATTAGTGAGCTTAGTTGGACTGGCAGGTGACCCTTCAACCCAACA
This sequence comes from Tanacetum coccineum, assembly GCA_026074375.1. Classification (NCBI taxonomy): domain Eukaryota; kingdom Viridiplantae; phylum Streptophyta; class Magnoliopsida; order Asterales; family Asteraceae; genus Tanacetum; species Tanacetum coccineum. The sequence continues at coordinate 5,679 of BQNB010038591.1, read as the reverse complement.
AATACGTTCTTAATCAATTGGTAAAGACTCATGTCGTGAACTACTAGTATATAAAATACCGTCAAGCAGTAAGTGGTTAACGTCCCGATGGGCTAGGGTTTAACAAGATTACCATTTCTTTAATCCCTAAGATAGATTATAATTAAACTAAAGGATGCTTTATGCGGATGCGTTAATTATGACAGGATTCAACGTGTCTAGGTCTTAGGAAGAAGTACCACCTGAGTCTTAAGAATGATATGTTGCCTCGAGATAAGCACTCATTGCACTAAACAAACAAACCAACGTTTAATCAGATTTAATATGGCTAATACAGTTTTCTATCATTTGGCTTAACCACTCTTTTATCTTTTGATTATCTTCTTGCGTGATTATTGTGTATTGAATTGATTTAAGTCGCCACAAAACCCGTGCCAGTCTCTTAGGCTGAAACCCCCTATCATTAGAACTAGGTTTAGCATAGGTTTAACATTAATTAGAAATAACATAGAATTAACTAGACTAATTAATTAGATTAAAATACTGATAGAATATACGGTTAACTTTCTCGCTCTTAGTGTTCGACACCCTACTTACCATCGAAGCTACATCTTGACCGAGTATACTGCCTGTTAAAGTGTTCTTTTAGGATAAGTCGGCTAAATATAAATTTAAAACTTGGTAATCAATAAATACAACCTACACGACAGCACATCATGTTTTTGGCACCGTTGCCGGGGAGTGAAAATTGTTTAATATTTATTTTATTAGTATTCTTAACCCTTAACTTAGAATAATTTAATTAGCATAATTTATTTATGATTGTGTGTTTAATTGTGTGTTTAAATTTTTGTATTATTTAATTGTTTTCAAAGAACTCTGCTTTGTAGTTTGGTTCCTTGTTTGTAATTTCCAGCCTAGGTTTATCATGGATGATCCAAACATCACTATGGAAGAATACATCAGACTTAAAACTGAAAATGCTCAAAAACATGGTCAGACGTTTAATTAAGAAACCGCTACATACGGTAAAGTATATTGCGAAGATTTCAATTCTTTCACAGATTTCGAAGCAGATTTTCCAACTATCGTCTACAATGATGCATTGACATCAAACGAGAATGTTTTATCCAAACCGACTGTAAGTATTCATGATGCAATTAAAACCGATCTAGATTTTAGTATATCATTTTCTGATTTCGAAGACGAAGATTATACTTTTATATGTGACGAGAGTTCACTTTCTTATAAATTAATCCATGTCGATGATCTGAAACCGAACCAGAAAATGACTATGTTGAAATCAATACTGAATCGTTTTTGGAAAACATCAAACCAATTGATAATATTGTTTGCATGAGCAATAAACCAGTTAAGTCTAATAAATGCTTTAAGACAAATCACAACCAAAAAAGGGAACTTTCAAAAACAAATATCTTTACTCTAATTACTAAATTTATAAGTCAGATAAGTTTTCACGAAGGGGGCCTATTAATTTTCATAATTAAAAATCTATGGGTGCCGTTTGGCATTCCTTTCGACCCTAAGTGGTATTATAAGGATGGTGTTTACACAAGGATATTGCGGAGGCCAAGGTTGAGGGTACACCGAGGACAGTACAGATCAACAGGGCCAGGATTCTGCCAACGAAACAACAAACACTCTTCGTACCCCGATCGAAGACAAACTGTGGAGGAATCACTAACCAAATTCATGGCTGAATCAGCAAAGAGACACGAGGAGAACTCAAACATAATAAAAGAAATCGAGCTTCCACCAATGCAGCTATTAGAAATCAAGGAGCTTAAGTTAAAACCTTAGAGATTCAGATTGGACAGATAAGCAAAGTCTTAAAAGAGAGAGGATTCGGAAGTTTGCCCAGCTTAATGGAAACGAACCCAAGGGATCATGTCAAATCGATTTTGACTGCTAAAGTTGATTCAACTGGGATACGCCGTATCGGATTAGGTCCATACACCGTATCGGACTCACATAACAGTAACATATTTTCTGAAACAGTTCCCTTTCCTAGGCGACTACATGATTACTGCTGTGATGGGTGGAAGGAGGCACGTGAACTGAAGATTCTAAAAACCTATTCAATTGGGACCACACTTCATGACAACACCTTGCCTTAGAAAGAAAAAGACCCAGGAAGTTTTACTCTACCCTGTTTTATTTATAATGTTTGTTTCGATAAAGCCCTTGTTGACCTAGGAGAAAGTGTAAGTGTTATGCCATTATCTACCTACACCAACCTTGGTTTAGGAGATTTAGCTCACACTAGGTTAACTGTTGAACTAGCTGACAGAATGATTAAACATCCAAGGGGTATTGCTAAAAATGTGCTAGTTAGGATTGGTAAATTTGTTTTCCCTATAGACTTTATTATCTTGGACATACCCGAGGATGACGATGTCCCTTTGATGTGCGCTAAAACACACATCATTTATAACCCGAAAAACACTATAAATCAGACTAAAAATGCTGAAATATGCTTAATTATATTGCAAATATGTTTGTTTGGTATTTTTATGTCTTGCAGGTTAAAATGATTGAAAACGGAGCAAAAACGGGTATTTACGGGTTCGTCGCGATCATGAGTGCCTATTATTCAAAATAAAGACAAAGTCGTGAAAAGTTCCCGAGCATGCCATTGGAAAGAGCACGAGATTTCAAGTTTGACAGTGCTTTCATCATTTATATGGGCCGGGCCAGCCCATAATTATTATTATTAGTCCAAGTTAGGACCAAGTTAATCCTACTTATTTCAATAGTTGATGTCCAGCCCAATGCAAAGAAATGAAATTTGGCCCAACATTGCATGTATAAATCAAAGGCCATATCTTTAAACAATGAAAAGTCCAATGTAAATATTTGGCAACACAAGTAAAGATTGAAGTGAAGAATATAATTTGCAAGAAAGTCATGTGCACTAAATTAATTCTTTAAAGGTCACGTGCTCCCCCACTACCTTTTTTCTTAGCCAATCCTGGACCGCCACGTGCTCCTCCTATTGATCCATTTCAAGATAAGAATGCATCAAAAAGGTTCGGTCATTGGTTCGTGTACCCGAGCCAACTTTGTCTCGTCATAATGGCCACATGGCAGATCTCTATTAGTGGTAGAGGAATTTATCTCGCTGGCACGTTTATGGTTTTGGATCCCGAGGCAATATTGAGCAAATGATGAGCTGCTATTTAAATATGCATTCCAACGCAATTTGAATATCTTTTTCTTATTTTTTTTTCTTTCGTTTTTTTAGTCAGTAGTATAGTTTCCTTTTAAGCTCTTTGTAATTTCCAGCTTATTTAGCTAGCTTATTTCCAGCTTATTTCAAGTATTGTAAAATCAGTTTTTTTTGCTTATTAATGAAAGATGATGATTTGTGGTGATATTACTTAGCTTTTTTCTTGTGCTTATTTTTTTTTCTTTTCTAAACTCGAATAGCTTATTCCATAAGCTAGTTCGATCTGCTTATTGTTTAGTGTTTCGAATAAGCTGATCTCATAGCTTATGTCGAATACTTATCTTATAGATCTTGTTATTAAGTTTCTTCGTTAGCTTATTCTCATGTCTTTTCTTTTTCGAAAATATAAAAATAGCTTTTTTTTTCTTCTTATTTCAGATCTAAGCTAACTTTTGAACTACAAAAATAAGTGCATCGAGTTATTAAGACTCGACTTATTCATTAAGCCTTAGTCATTCCTTGGTTCGATTAGTTTAAGATCTAAGAGGTTTTTGCTTATTTCGTTTCGCTCATTTTCATTTCTTAGCTCGATTCGATTCATAAGAGGTGGCTACGAGTGTAAATGAAACTCAGCTTAATTTCATAAGCTTGCGGACCACCATTAATAGTCGAGAGCTTATTATATTTTGCTTGTTACGGGAATATTATTGTCTTAGTAGCTTACTCCTAGCTTATTAGTTGTCGGATTAGTTTTAAATAGCTTATTTGATTTTTACTTTACATATTCATAGCCACATCTAGTATTATTCGTTCCCCTTTTCTCATTCCTATATTTTGAAAACTGTTTTACAGAAAACATTTTTGAAAGTTACAAAATCTTTTTTAGTATTAACTGTTTTACTACTATAGCAAATTGATATGGGCTTGGCCCAACTGTTTTGTTAAAACAGTTTTGGTAATTCAAAACTTTCATAAAATCGGTTACTATTTTCATAAAAAAAGGTTTAGAAATTAGTTTAAAAAGTTTAACTAGATTAGTAATATTTGTCTTAACCTTTTCTTGTCTTGTTTTTGGTACCGGTCAACTCATGAGGCGTGGAGCTTAAGGATTTAATAAGCTAGATAGAATTTGACTATTTTCTTTAGCTTATTAAATCGGGTGTTATCGTTTATTTGCGGCTCTTCAATTCGGTTCCATTTTCTATTCTTTTTCAATTAATTAGTGTAGCTTTAGTATAAAATGTTTTACTTTGCTTATTTTATCATTATGAGTAGCGAGTAGTTTTATTAGTGACTTGTTAAGTGATATTTGTGAATTGGGAATTAAGTGTGAATTTATAAACCTGAATTCACACTTAAGGAACTTTTCACGTCACTTAGCAAGCATAATTGTCATTTATATCTTTTAGATCAATTTTAGTATAACCTTGTAGTTTTAAATCTTAGAATTAATATTAGTTTAATTTTTAGTTTAAAAATAGTTTAAAACCAAAACCAAAAACTTGAATGACAATCAAGCTCGATTTACAACTTGAACGTAGATTTCCATTCACTTCTCACCGAGGAAACGACCCGAAAGGTTTTTGATAATTGCTTTGGTTAAAAGCGTTTATTTAGAACCCGACGGAAATACTATACTATATTATTATTGATATCCTTCTTATATATTATATATTATATATAGTGTGTTCGGACCGAATCATCCACCATAAGGATTATACTAGTATAGTATCAGAGTCGTGGATTCGCAACTGGACGTACGGTATCATGTTAGTTTGAACTAACATGTGCATCATGCCACCCATTTTTCTCAGTTTTTTTATTACTGCTTATGATATGTACGTTAGGCTGTGATGAGTCTAAAATTTCTTTAGTAAGGATATATACGTTCGTGCGCGCACACATACGCACACGTGCGCGCACATACCCTATAATATAAGTCCATAAGTCACATGATAGGCCAGAAAACTGAGGCTTATAAATATAAACCGGAATCAAATAAGCAAATAAATCCAGATCTGTTACTGTATCGGATAGTCAATACGCCGTATTCAATGGAACTAAATACGTCGTATTAATCATTTTGAATGAATACGCTGTATTGGAAAGAAAGTTGACAAACGTGTTTCTTAAAGATTGCAAAAAAGGTTTAATCTCGGTTGATTGATTTACAAATTTAGTATTCATACTCGTACCTTTAGTGGTGTCCTTTTGTTTAGAAGCCTTATCGAATAACTAGGCTCTTCTTCCAAAATCAATGTCTCTTCATCATCAACAACATAAATCACATCATGATTCTTAGCAATAACACTACCATCATATAAGGTTGGTTTAATCCGCTGAGATTATTTAAGATGGAACGGATTTTGATAACCAAGAGCTTGTTTATGAGTGTCATCGTAAAAAACTTATAGTTTCGTTAGCATACGCATTGCTTGTGTAGATCGATACAACTTGCAAAGAATGTTTTCTAGTTCTTTAAATGGTTTAAATATGTATATATATATATA